>JAJOOR010007487.1:0-40813 GCA_036250505.1 Solanum acaule | reverse complement strand
AGATAACCACTGGAATTCCCAAATCACTGATAATTCACAGGCAAAACATGGATATATGCAAAGTTAAATTGTTGCAATGCTCACAATAATTAGAAAAAGGGATTAGGGATTTTGCCCCACGGGATAGAAAGGAAAGAATGTAACCTACTACTCGATTTTGCCGAAGATGGTGGAGGAAGGTGCTGTCTCTGTCGATTCGCCGGAAGAAGAAGACCGGCGCCGTTTGAAATTGGCGGACCTAAATCAGTCGGATTTTAGGATCCGTTCTTGGTTTCGGTTCGAACTTTGACCGCTCAACCAGAGGCGTTTTGGGGCAGGGTCAAGTTTTAACTGGGAACAGGAACAATCTGAACGGAACACTTTAGGGGTTGTTTGGTGTGAAGACCAAATAGTCTTGGAATTAATTAAAGTGCATTTATTTTGTTGTTTGATTGGTAAGGTCGAGATAATTTATCTCGAATTTAATAATTACTCCCTCTGTCCTTAATTCTTTGTTCATTTTTCAATTGGCACACTTATTAAGAAAACAATGATTAACATAGTGAGTTTACCATTTTACCTTTGTTAATTATGAAGTAGATGAATTAAAAATTTAAGATTTTCAAGCAGTTCTACTTTTTCAAAGTAATTAATTGAGGTATCATAGGTAAAAAAAAAATTATTGATTTGTCAAAATCGACAAAAAAATATGGACAACTAAAAAATGAAAAGTGGACAGGTAATTAGAGACAAAGAAAATAGTATTGAGATAAATTATTTTTCTCTTTGATGGAATAATAATGCTGAAATAACTATTTTGGTATTTAGGTTTATGTTTAGGTAGTGTGATGCTAGGTTGGGGGAGGTGGGGTGGGGTAGCTAGGTTTTTAGAACTTGCTATATCATTAATAATTGTTTAGATCTTACTTGTTATTTTGATTTTTGAAAAAAAAATATTGAAATAACTTATTTCAAGATAAAATAAGTGAAATGACAAAATTGTCCCTTCAAATATTTTTTATACCTCAAAATAGTAAAAAAAAAATGGATACTTCCAAAGTGCACTACATGTACAAAAACACTCATAACCTTCCTATTAGGGTCAAAATGGGTACTTCAGTTCACACAAAATAGTAAATCTAGCCGATTAATTTAATTATAATTAGATAATTATGACTGATTTGGAAAAATCGTTAAAAGAGGGTTGTATTTGTTAAGTTTATTAATGAGAGGTAAACCTAATTTATTAAAATACATATTTGTAAATAATGTGAATATTATTTGAAAATGAATAATTCAGATATAATTAAATTTTTGATCGATTCGAATACGTGGAATCCTATGGATGAATTAGATAATCCCATTTGATCAAATATTTAGCAATAATTCATATGTTCCTTTCATGATGGTATTTCAATATAACGAGGAAAGTAGAAGAGTCCAGCTCAGATGTCTCGCAAAGTGATACAACATACTAACAAGATGCAACTCAATAATAAATATCTTAAGCAAATTATAATTATAATAAAAACTTAATTGAAAGGGGTAACTCACCTTAGACTATGAAATTTAGGTTGGCATACTCTCACTCTAGTGCTTGGAAGAGGTATGGGTGTCTAGATCTCATATCCTTCTCACCTTTTCATGTCATTTCTTGATGTTCTTATTTCTCCAAAAGACTTTTACTGGAGCTACGTGTTTGGTCCTCAGTATGCAGACCTAACAGTATAGCATTGTAACTGGAGTCTTGTCGTAGGACAATTTCTCTAAGATCTAAAGATCCTCAACTAGACAACCCAAGAAATGGTTTAATATATATTTTTGCAACATTTGTCCATATAGAATTTCGAAATGAGCTTACATTTCCCATCCATTCTCATAACGTCCTTCAAGGTGAGATCTTCAAGAATACTCAATAGTCAATACAAAATTATAAATCTTGACGTCTCACATCAAAATATGATTTCTTGCGATTATAGGTCATCAATGACTACTCAAATAAGTTTAACTTGCTTCACTCGCCTTGCGCTACTTTCAGAAATTAAAATAAATAAATAAATATAAACTAGAATTCCTGAGCCTGGTAGAAAGTACTTCGGTGTACTAAGTCAAGTCTAACCAACCATAACTCACCCACCTACAACCATCTAATAGGGGATTTGCATTTTCGTCCCTATAAAACCTCATAAGGCGTCATGACTCATCCTGATATTGAAATGGTAGTTGTAATTATATGCAAACTCAATAAGAGGTAAGTGATCATTCCCAACTTCCCTTGAATTCTATATCACATACTCATAACATATTCTTAAGTGTCTGGGTTGTGCACTCGATCTGACCATCTATCTGAGAAAAAAGTTGTGTTGAGATTAATTTGCATCCCCAAGTCCTTCTGGAATGACCACCAAAAAATAGTTATAAATTGTGTTCCTTTCTCATAAATGATTAATACTAGGACATTGTGGAGACCGACTTTCTCTCAAATAAACAACTAATCATCATCCATATAAGTAGTGACAAGAAATGGGTTAATTTTGTTAGTTTGTCAACAATCACCTAAATAGAACTAAACGTATTTCGCGAATGGGGTAATCATGTAACATAATTCATAATAAATACTTCCAACATCCACAAGGGAATAGTTATATCATGCATTAGCCCATCAAACTTTTTATGCTTAATTTTCACATACTGACAATTGGGACAGTACTTAGTCACAAATTCAACATTGTTTTTTCATTTCGTGCCACTAATGGATCCTCTTAAAATCACGGTACCTCTTCATTGATCATGGGTGAATAAAATAATGAAAATGATATGCCTCCGCCATAATCAACTATTAAAGTCCTGCACATCTGAAATATGAAGTCAATTATAGTACCTTTCTATTTCTTGTCACCTCAAAGGATAAAGACTCGTTATCCCTAAACTACACTAGGATGGGATCCTCATACCGCCGCTCTTTTATTTCCACAACTAAAAATGACATTATATAGTTTAAATTGTGACCCCACCATCCAACTAATGAAGCTTTCAAGCTATCTCTTTTCGGCTCATAAGTATGATAAGTTGTCCATAGATCTGTGATTGAGGGTATCAGTTATCATATTTGCCTAATCCAAATAATACAAAATATCTATATAGTCTTTTAGCAACTCGAGTCATTCCCGTTGTCGTAAGTACAAATATTTCTACTTAAAAGAGTACAAACAAGCTCTTATTAATAGTGAAGATATCAACATGAACGTCATACAAATAATGTCTCTACATCTTCAATGCATGTATAACTACAGTCAATTCTAAATCTTGGGTCATATAATTCATCTCATGCTTCATCAACTACATCAAAACATATGCAATCACCTTACAATGTTGCATCAAGACACACCAAAATCCAACGTTTGAAATGTCATAATACACTCCATAACCCGCTGAACCCTCTAATAAGATGATGTGAAACAAGAAGATGAAAACAAAACAAAATCAAGATTGAAAGATAGATAAAAGAGAGATAGACACAATTAAATTGAAATTAAAAAAAAAAGATCCATTAGTGAAACTAACTAAAACACCACTTATTTGATAGATAAAAACACAATCTAGTAGAATCCTCAAGAAGGTAGCAACCTTACTTGCAAATCCAAGGGCAAGAACTCGAAATTCAACAAGGAATTTTCAAGCTCTCACAAGAGGCACAATTTTTCATATGTTAAAAGTTAAAACTAGTTATGGAACCTAACTTGCAATCTAAGGCAAGATGTTGAAATTTAATAAAGAATTTTCAAGCTCTCATAAGAGGCACAATTTTTCATATGTCAAAACTAATTGTGGAATCCTAATATATACTATATATAATAAAGGTTAAAAGTAACGATAAAGACCCAAATTTTCCTCACTAAAATTACAAGGTAATTAAAGTGGTAGAGCACTTAATATATTGAATATCTTTATGTCTTTCATGTTTGAATCTTCCAAAATTTCCATCTTAATTTATAAAGTTTTTCATGCTTGAAGGTGCTTAGCTTGACTCACTGTGAAAGGTCTCCTTGAAATATTGTTACTTTAATCTACATCACTATCCCCATTTTCAAAAGAATTAGTCCTCGAATTCGCCTCACCTTTAGATTTAATAAGTATGGTTTGAGTATCATATTTAATGTTTAGCTCTTCTAAGTTCTTTTGATTTTGAAAAATCATGCACAACTTTTCCTCTTTCTTTGATCATTTGTTTTTCTTACTCACTTCTCTTTTCTTATGATAATTCATTCTCACTCGAGCTCTCAACCTCTTATTGTTTTTTCTTTGAGCTATCACTCTTCACTCCCTTACTCCTCTCTTTCTTTTTTCTCTCAAGTTTTTCTTTCAACTCTCTCATTTTTTTATATTTCTCTCCCACTTGAAAAGGAGAAAGAGAGTTTAAAATGTGTTTTTTACTATTCTTAACAAATACATATTTATTTGATCTTTCATCATGTTTAGCCCCTACGTCATATTTTTATGGCCTTTCATCAACGGATGACAAGCTTGCGTTGGTACAACAACACAAATCACTTCATCGTGGTATTTTTTATCTTGAACTTAACTGACACTCTCTTGATTACCTTGAGTTCACCATATTCTTTGAGCCATTGAAATCTATAAGGTTTAAAATTTCTTTATGTTGGAAGTTTCAATTGTTCCATCATAAATATGCTAGCAACATTTGCATAAATTTCACTATCAATTATAAAGAAATATAATTGTTCTTGAACCCTACATCAATTATGAACAAGTTCTATCTTTGATCAAGATTTGCCTTGCTAGAGTAATCATACATTTTCATATAAGAACAAATTTTTCATCATCATAAATTTCTTCTCTATCCTCTTCTCTCATAAACTCATCACTACTATCACTCTTCCTATGGGCATTCCTAGATTCATCTTTCATTTTGATAACTATTTCTTTATGCTCATATTTTTTACTTTTAAAACAATTAATTTTAGATGGAGTTTCAAGTTTAGATATATTACCCAAATCCTTGTAATCTAACTTTAATTTGCCTTTGTCAAAATTGGACTTGAAGCCTTGCTTTACACCTTTGGGTTTGTCCCAAGTTTCTAAACCTGGAAAAACTACAGAAAATAGCAAACTATAATACATATTAAAGGTATAATATACTTTATTTTTTTATGGATATATTTAATTATTAAATAGTAAATACAATTCTACACATCTAATTAAGTTTTCTAAGCCTCCTTTTATGCTTCACTTCCCTAGTTCCCACCTTCAAAGTTTCTCTTTCAATCTATCCCCACATCACCGCCTCTTTCCCCCAAATTTTCTTACAATTAATGATCCTTTGCATGATTTCATGAGCTATTTTGTGATTCAGATTCATCAGATATCTTCTAATTTCATTTTTTTCTCTTTCATCGAAGGTTATAGTTGTATACACATTTCATCTATCGCTTAAGAGCAAGCCAAAATTTCAGGCTCTATTGTTGCAATGGAGATCAAGAAGGGAACAAAGATTCGTAATGACATATTGATGGGTTATACACCTGTATAATTGTATTGTTTTAGTTTCATTTTGTCATATTGTTAGGTTGTACATGATAAATTAATACTTATATTGTTCAAACAAATGTACGAGTTCATTGTTTTCAAAGTATGTTAGTCAATTGTTGTATTCACATGAATATTATAGAATTTGAATAGGAGGAAGAAATTGTTGTTTTTAATACTTTTCAAATTTTTATACAGTAGAATACTTATACACTTGGATACTTCTATTGCATTTTGTCACTTGTATTGAATTATCAATAAAAGTTTAAAATGTGGATATATTGAGTTTGTTGCATCTAATGTATGTTAGTGAATTGGTGTATTCTTATGTATACATATCATTTGTATACCTATACTATTCATGTGTGTATTCAATAGTTGTATCAACATGCTAAATGTACACACAATGCATTTACTGTATGCAAGAAATCAAATTTTATGTTTTAAATCAGATTTTAAGTATGTTGTATCCCAATTTTACTATTAAATCGATAGGAATCCATATGCTCTGAATAGGTCATTATTTCTTGTTAATTTGACAATGGGAAGTTGAGAGTTTAAAGAGCGTAGTTAAAGGGCAAACAATTATAATAACAAAAACTCTTTATTTAGTACATATATTTAAAATTGTATCATATATTATATTTTTTAAAAACCTATAAATACTTTGAATACAACAAGATTTAGATAGAAACTATAGTTATTTTGGGTAAATATAATACTTGTAACTATTCTAATCTAATAACCCTAAAACTATAGTCATTTTTGTAAGTTGCTCATTTATTTTTAGGCCATGAAGAAAAAATAAGATTACACTCTTGATTTGTTTTCCTTTTCATGTCCCTCCACTTTGAGTACGTGTCATTTGATATGCTTCATATAAAGTAGAGAAACAATGCAAATATAATAATTTCCGTAGTTTCTTATTATAAATTCTACCATAAGACTTATCTTTGGATCAATGACATTAGCTCGAAACTTAGTATGCTCTAGCTCCTCATAATATTATTTCACACTCTTGCTTTTTTGCTGAAAATTGTAATACTTCTCAAGTATATCTTGTTCATAATTTTGACGTACAAACATTTTTCACATACAACTTTTCACGTCATTCCAACTTGTAACAAAGTTTCTATTCACCAAAGCATCTCTTTCAAAAAAAAAAAAAAAATCCACCATGAAGAAGAAAAAGCCTCAAGATGACTTATAAGATAATTTTCCAAAAAAAAGAATCACTCACATTGTTGAGAGTATATTATCTTTTAAGCTTCACTATTCAATCAAGATATTTATTTGGGTCGCTACTTTCTTTGAAAAATGAAAGTGTAACCTTGATGTTGGTAAATCCTCGATCCTCGGTCCTCATTTCTTCTATTGTATTTTTTACCATCAATCGGACACCAACCTCCATTTCCTACTTTTTCTTTCTCTCATGCCTAACCTCTCTTGTTGATATTGATCGTCTGCTTCATAGTCATAATTATCACCATCAAAAGAATCACGATTTTGAAGGTTACATTGACTTTTATTTGAGGTCTAATGGCTTGCTTTGTTGGTAAAGTAGCATTAGGGAATAGTATATTGCACAACAAAATGTGATGGAATTGCGTTAAAAGTAGTCTTACCTGATCCCTCATAATGTTGACCAATAGGATTAAAAAATAGTTGCTTTGTTCTTTCTGGAGTTCTCACTCTTCTATCCACATCTTTCAATTTTTTTCTTCATATTTCTCATTTCTTCCAATTGTTTTTGAAGCATAATTTCCATTTTGGCAGAGTTCTCTCTTCAATGAAGTCATTGTATCTATATAAAACAAACAAATAGTTAGTAGAAAAAAGTTCTTCATCGTTCACTTATTTAATGTATTTCTGTTTTTGTCACATATACTCACGTATCACTCCAATGCTAAAGACTTTTAATGCCACAGTCGAATGAACTCACTTTAATCTTGTTTTTTTACCACTTTTGAATAATTCAAGATTGAGTATCAACACGGTCAAATAATTTGAGTGTAGCTTAAAAAGTCTTTAGTAGTTAGGTTAAAAATAGTAAAACCATTTAAATTTCATTTGATTAGGTGATACCATTAAAGTTTAACACATTAAAACATCATTCTTTGATCAAATAACCAAAACACATCCAAGACCCCCCAGACGCAAATCAATAGTGCAAAATCAATCACAAAACACGTTTCAAAACTTTTGAAGTCATCACATCACCCTTACAGAGTTGTTTTAATCAAAAGTTGACCATGGTCAAACTTAACTTCCTTAAAATTCTAACATCCAACTAAAGGCTCAAATCACTCCTGAACATCTCGGGATCCATACAATCATATCAAGTCTAAAATACCCTCTCGATTCTAACAGGACTATCATAACTCATAACCGATCTAGTTAATCCAAAATATTGATTTTGGTTAAATTTCTCAAATTTCAAACCTTCAAAACTGAAAATTTCAATCAAATTTTATTCGATCACCTCGAAAATCATGTCACTCATTCTCACAAGTTATAAACAACATAATGGAGCTACAAAAAAGTTTAAACTAAATGAATGAATCCAAAAAAACAAAGCGACCTTGTGGGTCAATACATTACATTACATGTTAGAATCAATTTAATGAGTGGTCAACTAGTTGTGTTCATTAAATAAAATTTGATGAAATTATGAGTATAATTTTGAGATGATATTTTTATTTTATTTTTATTTGATGTCTGATACCCACATTATTAAAATTTAACTAATTCAGATATGTGCCGCATAGACATTCAAACCAAAAACCTTTGATGAAGAAAGAATCAATCTTATTTACTGCATCATATTATTTATTAGTGAGAATGGAAAAGATATTGTAACATTTTTATATAAATAAACATCAACAAACAATTTAAATAAGGAGTACTAATATATATTATAATAAATGTGTGATTAACAAGGCTTGTTAATCGAGTATAAACACATACAAATGGGATCTTCACCTGTTTTTTTCACTACACACTCAGAACCAACAAATGTTTTTCCATAGGCAAATTTACAGTAGGGTTCACAATCATGTTTCTTATCATCTCCTCTACACTACATCAAAAATAATCTTTAGCAATAATTAATTAATTGTAATAGTTTAATTGTCGCTAAATATGTTATTTTAGATACAATTAGCACTCTTTGTAAATGTCTTTAAAGTCTATGACAACATTGAATTCAATGACAATTAACTAATGTTGATAAAGACTTTAGCACTCTTTATTAATGTGAATATTTACTGCTGCTAAAAAATTGTTTTTGTTGTGGTAATAGCGCAAAAAAAATAATACAAAAGTAGTGTATACATACCACAAACGTAAGCTATGATGGAAAAAGTATTGCTAAATGAAGCTTTCAAGTTTGCCATTATATTGAAGATGTAAGGTGCCATGAATAAAGTAGTGACTTCTCCCAAGGTTTTATAGGAGAGTTCAAAGGTTTGTAGTACTTTATGTTAGGAAAATAATATAAGTTTGTATCAAATTGGATATGTGTATTATTTTGACCAAACTAAGCTATGTATGGAAATAATACTATTAAAACTTATGATTGATTCAAAGTAAGAATTTTAAAATACGCAATTCTTTAATTTAATTAGAAATTATGTTAGGAAAATAATTTAAGTTTGTAATCAAAATTGAATATATTTCTTATTTTGACCAATATTAAGTCATAAATGGAAAAAATAATATTATTGAAACTTATGGTAGGTTCAAAATTAGTTTTTTGCGGTCCAATTTCAAGAATCGAATGGTGTCTTGAAATTCGATTAAAAACTAAAAGCTGACAGGTTGAAGATCAATTTTTCATAATGTAAAAGTTAAAATTTTGTTGGATTTATGTTCATAATTTTTTTAATAATCCCCTAAACTCAAACATATTATCAAATCAACTATATGTCTTAATATAATTAGATTAATTATTTAAATTTAATTAAACATATTGGAGTAAAGTTTAATTTCTAGTGGATTAATTTATTTAGTTTGACTTCAAAGGATAAACTAATTCAACTCCTCTCCTCGGCGACTCTAAAGAAGACTTAATTATAAACTCGAAATAAATTCATTTTTTAGGGGGAATTGACATACACATCCAATTTCTATGTTGATTGACACATCACTCTTGAACGCACCAGGACTCATACAAACAATCCTATCAAGTCTAAAATCACCTCTCGATTTTAATAGTACTGTGAGAACTCGTAACCGATTTCGTTAACTCAAAATATTGATTTTGATCAAATTTCTCGAATTTCAAATCTTCAAAATCGAAAATCTCAACCAAACTTATTTGATTGCCTCGAAAATCATGTTTCTTATTCTTGCAGGTCATAAACAAAATACAGAAAGGTTCAAACTGGATAAATGAATTTAAAAGAACAAAACGACCTTGTCGGTCGTTACATTAAATGTTTTAATAAATTTAATGAGTGGTCAATGAACTTTGCGTTCAATATATAAGAGAGAGAGGTGCTAAATACCCTCTTGAACTTGTAACTCTTTATTCAGTGAACATCTTAACTACAACAAGATTTAAATATCAACATCTTGACTACAACAAGATTTAAATATCCCTTGAACTTGATTTTTTATATGATAGGTGCATCCTTACCGTCCAAAGACTTCAATCGTGTATACACACGCTATCAACCGTGAAAAGATGGTTGGTGTGGATGTCCACATATAAATATTTACGGGAAACTTACATAAATATATTATAATAAAAAAATATTACCATTTATAGCAATAACATTTTTTTTTTCACTTGATCACTTTTAATACATTTATAATACAGTTTTAATACATATTACAAAGAACAATTTATTATTCACATATAATATAAGTTTTATTGATAGATAATACATTTATCACACATTTTAATACACTTATAATACAATGTGTCAACTTTTTATCAAATAAGCATAATATATTTTTAAAAACAGTTATAATACATATATATTGCATACTTAATTCACTTTTAATACATATTGCAAATTTAGCATAGTATTGTTATGTATTGCTATAAATGGTAATAAATAAAAAGTATCGCTAAAATCAGTAATTATTTATTAAAAGACACCCATCCAAGTAATTTTTCCAATATTTACCCAACCCTCATTAACATTTACCCAAGTTACCCTATATCTATCAAAATCCAAATAATATTTACCCGACCCTATATCTATCAAAGCCCAAATTCAAAAAAGTCAAATCATCGATATATTTAGAAGGTTTCTTCTCAAATCTTGGGTGAAGATTATCATGAACCATAACTCTTGAATTCATAATTCACATTCAAGAGAGAGTTAAGAGTAGAGTTCAAGAAAGCTTTTGAGTTCAATTGTGAATCCTTTGAGATCAACTATTGATTTGAACTAAGTTTTGAGAAAGTAAGTATGAGAATGAGAAGAGTTGTATACATGAGTTCCATATTGTTATTTAGACCCTCGATTCAAGCCGTTAATGCCCATAAATTCCGCATGAAGTTCATAAATTGAGCATATTTGAGAGGAGTAGTATCTTCAAGTTCTAAGTCTTGAGTATTGAGTTCCTAACCCTTTTGAGATTATATTCCTAATCATGGAACTATTACATGTTACCCATGAGGTCCTTGAGTTGAGTAGTTCATGCCCATAATTCCGCATGAATCTTGTGAGTCTAGCAGTCTTGAGATGAGAAGTATCATTGTGTTGTTGAGTTGAGTAGGTCATGCCCATAATTTCGCATGAACCCTATGAGTCGAGCAGTCTAGAGATGAGTAGTATCACTGAGTCTTGAGTTCTGAGTACTGAGGTTCTTTATTTCTATTAAGATCCCTGAGTTGAGTCGTTAATGTTCATAATTCCACATGAACCCTATGATTTGAGTTATAAATTTTAAAAATATTTTCAAAGCCAACATTTGAGTTCTTAAACTGAGTTTTGAGAAAGTAAAGATGAGTTTTAAGAAAAGAGTTTTCTAAAACATGATTAGTATGACAATCGAGTATGCCATCAATGTATGAGCAATATGGTATCTAGGTATAGCATCAATGTTTATGCAGTATGACTTCCCGAGTCATCAATGTTCATATTATAATATGATTTTGAAATATTTTTGAGAAAGAGAAGAGTTGAGTTCATTTTCTTTAAAATGATATATGAGAACTAAGTATTCCCAAGAGTAAATGTTTTCACATTTAAAATGAGAGGAAACTGAGTTTTCCAAAAGAGTTTTGAGCAGTTTGAGTACAATCTCTTTTAAGAGAAAGATTTTTGAGTAATAATCTCAAACCACAGAAAGAGTTATATTTTTAAACATATGAGCTAGTTACATTTTGAGAGTAGTATTGAGCACCGATATGGGGACGAGTTTGAGTTCAGATAATTCAAAGTCTCCATAAATCGTGTAGCCAGTATGGGTAGAAAATAGTCATACTTTTTAGATGATTCCTTAATGCTTTTAGCATAGACTAGTGGATCCACTTAGTGAGTAGGTTCTATACCCCGACAAAGTATAGGACAGCCCTGACCGCGTGAGGCAAGACGTTGTATCATCACATAACTCATAGTGATGTTGTTGATTATAGAAACTCCCATAAAGATAATTTGTATTCTTATATACACAGAGTTTACCTTGTATTTTCATATACAAGCAGATTTTATCTTGTATCCTTGCATACAAACTGAGTTACTATTGCATTTTTCAATACATTGAGTTGTTCTCTATTGTTTTAAAAGATTTCCATATGTTGCATCTGTATTGTTGCTTTATATTGAGTTGAGTATCCAGAGTTGAGTACCCAGAGTCGAGTATCTTATCATTGAGTTGAGCCTTATTTTCTCTGAGTTGAATTGAACTTTGTTTCTTTGAGTTGAGTTGAGTGAGTTGAGAAGAGGTAAGTATGGTTTCATTCCACCAGTTCAAGCTTATGTTTATGTTTTAGAATTCCCCTTACCTGCTCGTACATTTCATGTACTGATCCATTTGCCCTGTATCGTTTCATGATGCAAATACAGGTACTCAGGATCATCAACAGGCGCTTCGTTGATACCACATGCAGTTCGAGTTAGCTATGGTAAGCCTCATTGCTTCCGGAGGGTTCCACTTGTACTTTCAGTTATATCAGTTGTTAGGATGTCGTGGGTCTTGTCCCGACTTCAACCTTTGTCAGTTAGAGGCTTCATTGATAGACAATAGAGTTTCAGAAGTCTGATCATTTATTTTGTTAAATGTTTTAAAGACTTAAGTTGCCTATTTTATGATGAGTTGAATATATTATTTTCAGTTTTTAAGCTTTGTATGTTTGAGTTAGTCTTCTGTTTGTAGTCAGTCGGATGAGGGTTCACTTGAGGACGAACAGTGGTTCTCGAGTGCCGGCCACGTTTAGGGTGTAAGCTCGGATCGTGACATTATGTGTGTGATAACTTAGTTTTGGAGTATGTGGGTCCATCTGAAGGACAAAGTAATCAAGTTACAAGCATAGGTAAAACTTCAAGTCAAGTTCGTGAGACTTTAGCTGACAATAGGGAATCTGATACCTTTTTGGTCCCTTTGATGATTTTTTAAATGTCTAAGGAGAAATCAAGATTTAGGGTTAAATTCGTGTTATATTATTTCATCTAGTCATAAATTTGTAAATGAAAAGGTTGTTGGTAGTGTAGAGGTTGATGATGATTACTCATCAATAAATTGGACTAATTCTGAAGAAGAAGTTGAACCTTCTCTCCAAGGAGCAGCTGAACCTTCTATCCAACAAGAAGTTGAACATTGTAATGATCCGGTTGGCCATTTTTGGTAACTCTTGTAAAACCCCGCGTCTCTGATGTTTGAGTTTTGGAAGTTAGTTTCCAAGCTTTGAGTTTACAGTTGAGTGTTTAGTAAAATTTGAGTTTGAAAGACTAAATTGTCAATAAAGTGGTTATCGGTGTATTTTGGAGTTTCAAGTGTCATAATGGAATTCCGTCGACTTTATCAATCCATGAAAGCGAAATCTTGTCTGTGAGAGTTGTCGGTTTTAAATTCAGAGTCTTTTTAAGGATTTGAGATCCTAAGTTGTGAATTTCTTGAATTCTAGTCTTTCGATTGACTTTGATCAACATTTGGGGTTCGGATGCTCAGATTGAAATTTCGAGAGTTTCATTTGATTAGGGGGATGATTTTAGGCCTAGATGAGGTCCTGATTGATTTTTGAGAGGTCCTGATCTTGTTTCAGCTTATTTAGGTGTTGATTTAGTTTCTTGTGGGTTTCACGGATGCCACGTCAATGAGACCTCAGATTTGTGTTTGACGATTCCATTGAGTCTGAAACGTCGAGTATAATTATTTTTCATATGTGATTTGTGTATAAGGGATTCCAAACGAATTCTCAAGGTCCTTTCCATGTTTTGAGAGTTGACTGAGTTGTTGGTGTCCACAGGCCACACTTTTGCGAAGGCTAGTCACTTAAGCGACCTTCGCAAAAGGGAGAGGACTTCGCTTTTGCGAACCCCATGTCACTTTTGCGACATTAGAGATGGTTTTTGGTTTGAAAAGTTTGGGGGTTTTAGCCCCATTTTCCATTTTTGAGCTTGGAGAACCCTTGGTGGCGATTTTGGAAAGGTTTTCTTGTGCTAAATCATTTGGGTAAGCTTCTATGACTCTATACCTTTATTTTCCTTTGATTATTTATGGCTTTTTAACATCAAAATATGAGATTTTGATTGGTAAATGGTGAGGTTTTTCAAGAACTCTAGTTCTAAACAAAAATGGAGATTGTGAACTATTTTTTAGTCCCTTTTTTTAAATGATATTTTTTAACGATTTCCTAAAGCCTTGAGTAGTGTTGTTTTCAAGTACTAAATTTCGGATTTAAACCTTCTCATTGAAATTGGGTTTTGAGTTGATTGAATCATTTTTCTAAAGTAATTGATATGGGTATTGTTTTTTCTGGAAAATGATTGTGAATACTTGTTTGTATATAGATTGTTGGGCTTTGGAAGGATTCGGAAGGGGAAGACTCAACTCTTGGAGTGATTATTGATTGATTTAAGGCAAGTGATTTCCTAAGCCTTATATTCTAGTAGAATTCGTGTATTCCCTTCGTTGCTTGCGCGTTGGGAGTAATGGGAATGAGGTGAAGGGTTAATTGTCCACTTTATAAATCTTAATGAAAAAAAAGGGGTTGACATTGAAAAGGCTATGTGATGAACATGATGATGTGAATTTCCTTGTTGTGACCCTTATTGATTGATTGATGAGATGCTTGATAACATGAATTGTGGACTTGAATTGCATGAATTGTTGTATTTTCCATGTGAGGTGATATTGCTTGTGTGCATTGATTATTGAACATCATGATGATATATGTGATAGTTGATGCCGAGTTAATTTTTGTCAAGTGTTTATGAGGCCGAGGTTATTTCTGTCAAGTGCTTATGATGCCTAGGTCATTGCCGGCTAGTGATATAAAGCCGATGGGAAATGGTTCCGGCTAGTAATATTAAGCTGATGGGAAATGGTTCCGGCTAGTGATTTGATATAAAGCCGATGGAAAATGGTTTTGGCTAGAGATATTGTGCCGATGGGAAATGATTCCGGCGAGAGATTGACTATTGTGACTTGATGCACTTGATGCTTATGTGCGACTTGCTTGTTAATTGTGATTGATGTACTTATTGCGTGTAATTTATCTGTTTGACATTGAGATTGTCGTATGTGATTCATTTGATTGTTGATTTGTTTACTGTTGAACTGCGGATGTTGGGCCTTGTGAGTTGTGTATTGTAGAACTGTTAAGTTGGGCGGATTTATGTGCAAGCTGTAGTTTGAGGAGGTTCGGTTGGAGTGTAAGGGGTACTCGTTTGCTAGCTAGATGCCTTGATTATTAGGTTGCTTCCTGGTACCCTTTTTTTGATATTCACCCCTTGCTTCTACACTTGTGTAGGTTCCAAGCCCGAAATCGTGTGATCTCTTTCTCATTCTTTTGATTTTGAGGTTTGTCAAAGATTTGAAGAGATAGCTTGTCACTTCGGCGAAGCCTCTTTTTCCTTTTCTTTATACTTTGTTCTATTTGAGAAATAAAGATTGAGACTTGTACTTACTTGTAAATTTCGCATTTTATGTATTTAGTGGCTTGTACACATGACAACCAGATTTTGGGGTATTATTTAGAATGAATAAGTTTTCCGCCTTTGTCTTGTTCTTGTTTTATATTTCCACTTTTCTTTCGTTTTCGTTGGGTTGAGGTTAACTTGTCTTGGTGGGAATAGACAAGTGCCATCACGTCCATTTTCAATGGGCTATCGCAAAAATCACTTTGGTCAAATTCTATTAAATATTCACCTGAAAGCTAAAAGTGATGTAGCAACATTAAGTAGTGCATTTGCTTAATTAACTGAAGTTAATGTACAAAGTACTAACCAACATTATATCCAGAATTTGGACCCTTCTAATCACTAATAATCCTTACTTATACTTAAACAAGTGAATTCATCTGTGCTTCACGCGGTCATATAAAATAGATAATTAATTAAATACTATTACTATATGGAAGATGTGCTTGTAAATATGATAATATATTTATCTAATATTATATTTAATATATATTAATCTAAATTGGGATTTTGTGAATACTTTTTAAGAATTTCTCCGTACATAAAAAAAAATATAAAAAATAATAATAATATCTTTCTATAAATGTGCACAGATATACAATTTGATTCCACAAAGGAGAAAGTAAGAAAATTACATGTGATGTATTTATTATTTTTTAAAAGTGAAAGAACACAATATTTATTCTTACAATGTATAAAAAAAAAATTAAAAATAAATCACATAAATATACTATTTGTCGAAGTAAAAAGAAAATTAAAGAATGGATAAGGTATTTTGAGTTTGTTAATTCAATTAATATACTTTTAATATAAAATGATTAATAATTACCATCAAACAACAAAATAATGATTTAGCCGTGAAAACTTCTACGCACTTATGTCTCAATTATAAATAAATATAAATAATATTTGTTATGCACATATAATTTCTATAGAATTACCTCACTCTCCCTCCCTCCCTCCCTCCCGTTACTTTATATTTATCAATTTTCATGTCATGCCATAATTCTTGATAGTTCGAAAAACTTAAACATAATAAATATCAAATGAAAAATATATTTCAATCATTAAAACTTATTTTTACGCAATCAATTATAAATTTTAAAATTTGATTAGTAGTTAGCAGACTTTAAAACATAATTAAGTTACTAATTTGAACAAAAGGAAATTAAATATAAATTTAAACATCGTTAGTACTTATAGTCGAATTCCAATCATAATTGAGATAAATTCATAAGAAAGTAATATCTCTTTAGGATCTACTCCATTTTAAAATACTAATTTGAATCAAAGAAATTATAGACTTACAACAATCATAAATCCATGTAAATTAAACTTAAGAGGCATCATAGTAATACATAAGAAAGGAAAGAAAGAAAAAATAAAATACATATATCATTACAACTTTAATCATAAAAAGTAGAAGGAAAATGAAATCAATACATAATTGTGTGAGCTCTTATCGATATCCACTTCACAAGTCTATCACTATTCAAGAGTTTTCTTCTTGTTATTCAAGTCAAACAAAAGCATGAATGTAATATAATAGTGGCAATAAATGGTAACTTCGAATTGAATCTTAAGAAATAAAAAGTTGAATTTATATAGGAAAAAAATGGAGGAATACCATAAGGTGTCTTAACTTTTACATTAAATATTTAATGGTTATGAATATGAAAAGTTGGAAATTATGAGAAATATAAATATTATTAATAGGGAAAATTAAGTGGATGAGTTATGAGCTATGGTGGTATAAAAATATATAAGCAAATATGATGGGTAAACATAGGTAAAGAAGATATAAATATAGCATATCAATTGTATTAATTGATAAACTACGTGGGCTTAATTAATTTATTAATTAATTGTATTAAGTAAATTAAAGGAGAAAATATATTAAAATTTGAGAAAAAAAGATAAACACTATTGTTGGCTAAAAAGTTTTTATAATTTGGTATGAGAAGAGTCTTAGTTGTAAGTGTTCTTCATTAATAAAAGGCGGAATAGCATGAGAGGCCCTTGTACTTAACTCGATTTGTCAGTTGGATCTATGTACATACGACTTTTTCAACTAAACCCTTAATCTCATTCAAACACAATATTTTAGACCCCTTTCTCATCCGATGAGTGTGTGTAGTACACTCATTTTACACATGTAATACCACGTCCTTTTTTAATGACACGTCATTATTATTATTTTTCCGATGACACATCAGAAATTAAATATTTAAAAATCAATAATATTTTTAAAAAATGCAATTTTCTCTCTCGCTTACTCATTTCACCCCCTTCCCACTTCATCCTCTTTATTATTCCCACCTTCTACCATTTTCATTCAAAAAATAAAAATCACAATTTTCATCTTTCTTCACAGTTCACACTCAAAAATTTCTTCAATCATAAAATGTGATAGATTATAATTAGTTCTTGCACATAATTTAAGGTTTTATTTATTTTGATTTGATAAAAAGAGATATCAAGAAAACTTCAAATTGGAAAAAATATGTTTATATGTAAACTCAAGTAATAGATCTTAAAGAATTAAGTTTATAAAAATGGTGAATGATATATTTTCTTGCAAAAACTTTTTTCAATTTTTTATTTGATGATTTTATTGTGATAATGTGTACGTCAAAGAAGAACAAGAGAAAATGGTGGGGGTGGATGGGGGCTGCGGTTGAAGAAGAACAAGAAGAAGAAGAAGAGAAAATGAGTAGGGGCGGGGGAGGGTGGGGGGTGAGGGTTTAGGTTGAAGAAGAAGAAGAGAATTAAAAAATAGAGTTTCATTGAGTTTAAGGGTTCATTTGGCAAAGTGATGAGTAGAAGGGTTCAACTGACAAACGAAGCCAAGTACAGGGACCTCCCAGGTCATTCCGCCTTAATAAAATATTAATTTGTAATAAAGTAAGTGATTTACTTTTATAATAACATAATTAATTTAAATTTAAAAATCTCAAAAAACCACAAAAAAGAAAAATTGAAATGAAGGCTATAGAGAGGTGTCACATCACCTTATGTATGTTTCTCCTTTATATATATAGAGAGATTATACATCTTTTAGATTATAATTCTTTTTTCAACTTACGTCACATGTATGTGATTATTATTTACACAATATTAGATATCAACAATCAATTTTGGCCGAATTCAATACTATCAATATATATATATATATATATATATATATTAGAATTTAATAATTGAAACAAGAACAAAACAAAAGTAAGTTTTAGATATTTTCTCTATTTTTAAAATAATCTTACAACTGACATTCAGAAAGAGAAGAGAATGTAACGACCTGATCCCGTCATTATAAAAAAGCCAATAGGGAAAGAATTGGGGTCAGAAAACTTTTGAGTAGTAACTTTGGATTTCCTAGCCTAGTCTAGATTTGGACGAAATCAGAGTCAGTGAGGTCTAGGGAAATTTGGTAACAAATGAGAGATCTAATTATGATTTTGATCATATGACTAGATAGTAAGACATTAAGGAACCCGTATGACTTTACGAAATTGAATTCGGGTGAGTAGAACTTCCGAAACTGATCTTAGCGTGAAAGGGTATTTTTTGAGTGTCATGGAATAAAGGCGTGTTGTGAAATGGGGGTTTGGAATTCTTAATTTTGCTCACTGGTTCCGTGCAAGCCGCTAGGGCAGAATTTATCCCGCTAGGGCGGGACCGTTGTGGCAGGTGGTCCCGCCGTAGTGGGACAAACGCGACTTAAGTCGGAAATAAAACCCCAAAAATGTTTTATTCTGCACTTTTCGATTTTGAGGGCTAAGGAACGACCCCAGGTGTTTTCTTGACAGTTTTCCACCAGTCTTGAGGCTAAAGGTAAGGCTTTCACTCCCTGAATCCATTTTTCGATCCGTAGAACTTAGTTTCTTGGGTACTTATCGATGGGGGAGGGTTTGATCTATGGTTTATGGTGGAAAAATCCCTAATCTGGGTATTAGGATCTTGGGTTGGTCTAGGGTTATTGAGTTTGTTATAATCCGAATAATTAGACATTTGATTATTGACCCTTGCGTTTATTAATTGTTTGTAGACCTAGAATAAGCGGAAAGAATCCTAAAAGGAAAGATTCAAGTGTCTTAGGGTATTCAAGCTTGGATTCGAGGTAGGTGATGGTTGTGATTTCATGTTGGTGTGATATATGTTTGTAATTGCTCATTATAATGCATGTATGTATGCAAATGTTGCATTATTGATCACCCTAATCATAAATGAGGATAATTAAATACTTGTATGCCATTAATAACCTCTTGTTGTATGATTGTGAGAATATACATTATGATTGTGATTGTGGGTTGTTGAATGGATCGATTACCACTTCTGGTATAAACATGGGATCGATTGCCACTTTCCGACATAAATATGGGATCGGTTGCCACGTTTCGGCATAAACATTGGATCGGGTACCATGTTTCGGTATGCTAACAGTTTGGGTGTGGGTTCCATGAGAGGACCATTGAATTGGGTTCGTGAGAGGACCATTGAATTGTGTTGTGTATATACTTGTGATGATTACGTTCATATCTAATGATGATTGATATTGGAAGACGGTATGTTGCTCTAAAATGATAACCAATGTGTATTATTGAGAACGTGGGATGCTACATTGATCCTGAAAAGATGACTAATATTATATATGTTCGGTATATACCTGTTTTATAATGTTGTGGTTACTTGCATGTGTTTCACTTATTGGGATAGCCACGTGATCCTACCGGTACACTGTGGTTGTGTACTGATACTGCACTTGCTTGTTCTTTGTTGAGTATAGGGCATCTTCAAACGGCTATTGATAGACCTCAGATAAGTGACTATTGATCGTGACCAGATTCAAGGGTGAGTCAGTTCTTTCAGGCTGCTATGGATCTCTCTTGTTTAAGTCCATTCTTTTCGGACTCAGACTATTTGTTTAAGGTGTTTTGTTTAGTTTCAGGGTTGTACCCCCTGTTCTTAGAATTGTCGTTAGTAGAGTTTTGGTACAATGACTTTCAAGTTCTAGGGGTTGTTCTTCCGCATTAGTTTGGCTAGTTGTTTGTTAAAACCTTGGAGTTTATAAGGACTCCATTTTTATAGTCATTTAAACCTGCTTCTGTATCTTTAAATGCCTTAGTTTTCATAAAATTTGTTAGTTTGAGTTGTAGTAATGGTTCTCCCACCAGAGGGTTAGTGTGGGAGCCAATCACGACGACTTGGCCGTGACAAAGTTGGTATCAGAGCACTAGGTTCGTTGATCTCATTGTACCAAAACGAGTCTAGTAGAGTCTTGCGGAACGGTACGATGATGTCCGTACTTTTCTTTGAGAGGCTATATGACTTTAGGAAAAACTCACTTCTTCCTACTCCTTCGTGCTATGACTTGAATCCAATTGGTATCTGGGTGATACAAAATGGTATCTTTCCTCCTTCACTTTATGGTCCGATCTAGAGCAACAAAAGTAGTAATACTATCATTAGCAAGAGAAGATGTATATAGACTACCGACAGTTGAATAAGGTCACCATTCAGAACAATTATCCATTGCCCCGGATAGATGCCCTTTTTGACCAATTACAAGGTGCATCGATTTTCTCTAAGATTGATTTAAGGTCTGGTTACCATCAGTTAAAGATTAAGGCGGTTAAGAAGTGGGTTTGACCAAGTTCTACGATTGAAATTAGCAGTTTTGTGGGGCTCACTTGCTACTATTGTCGCTTGTGGTATGAGTTGAGTCTAATTGGTATCTCCCAATTCCAATTGGTATTTCAACAAAGTGAACTAGACGACGTAGTCCCGGCTGAAGGGACACAAGCAAGTTAGTTGGAACTTAGAAAGTTTCAATCAGTAGCTAGCCTTAGGGGCCTTATAAGGCATAGATGATCAGTAATGGTCGTTTATGAAATGAACTAATTAAGGAATTTGGACTTTTCTGCAAGTTGTAACTGCTTAGAGTGTCGTGAAACTTGTTGTGAAAAGAAAGTCATCACGAGATTAGGTGCAAGGGTCTAGATAAATTACGATGTGATTCGTAAGTGAGAAATCTGGACGTGCGTTGCGACCAATTGATAACCGTGTGAGAGTCTGGGTGTATCATGGGGATATGTGTGTGGTAGTGTTAAAATGATGTAAAATAATTCTAAAATGCGTACTTCATTGGGTTGACCGGGTTTAGACAATGATTGTCCTAGCTAAAGGGATTTTCTTAAATGCTTAATTATAGCCGGGAAATCTAGGGGAAATATGGAAAAGAGAGGAACCTAAAAAATTATTGGCAGGGGTTCTGTATCCGTCAGGGCAGCTGGGGCGGGATTTTCCTTGCTACGGTGAGACCGCCAGTGAGGGATTTCTCCGGCTAGAGCGGGACAGGGTGAGACAGAACCTCAGCCCCGTCTCCCCTGTTTTCCCCTAGTCACAATTATGGACCCTGAACCATACCCGAACCAACCCTCGCGATCTAATTCCGTGTTTAGCAATTGAATATAAGTTATAAGATGTGTTAAAATTGTGGAGAACCTGGGCATATGAGGAGAAAATCAGCGAGACCGTGGAGGCCAGGGAAATGGTAATGCAAGTAGAGGAGTAGTACAACCAGGCAAGAAGGTTGCCCATCAAGAGGACAAGGCTCAATTTTATGTTTTTCCGGGTAAGACCGAGTTTGAGGGTGTGATGCAGTGGTCACAAGAGCTACTATTGTCTATACCCGATGGCTATTATTTTGTTTGATCCGGGTTTTACTTATTCGTATGTGTCGGTTCAATTGCCTTAGGATTTGATGTTGTTTGTGATATACTTGATGCCCCATCCATGTTTCTACCCCAGTTGAAGATCAGTCATAGTCACCCACGTATATCGTGTTGTCCTGTTGTGTTTATGAATTTTCAGATTTGGGTTGATTTGGTTATGTTGGATATGACTGACTTGATATAATCTTAGGCATGACTTGGTTGTCCCCTATTATACCAGGCTTAATTGTAATACTAAGTTGGTAACTTTAAAGATCCTCGGTAGGGAAAGATTAGAGTGGGAAGGGGTGTACAAGCCTAAGCTAGCTACGATCATATCCTCCATTTGGGCTAGGAAACTGGTAGGGCAAGGTTGTTTGGCTTATTTGGCTCATTTTTGGGATGTTGAGGTTGAGTCTCCCTCTATTGAGTATGTTCCTGTGGTGTCTGAGTTTAAGGAAGTGTTTCCTACGGATTTGCCTGGTATGCCTCCGAAAAGAGATATAGATTTCTGCATTGACTTGGAAATTGGTAATTACCCCATTTTCATCCCTCCGTATCGTATGGCTCCAACAGAATTAAGAGAGCTTAAGACTCAAAACTAAGATCTTCATGATAAAGGTTTCATCTGTCCTAGTGCTTCCCCATGGGGTGATCCTGCCTTATTTGTTAAGAAGAAGGAGGTGGTATGATGACTGGTGAATTTATCTTAAGCCATAAAGGAGTGGAGTGATACCAAAATGACCAATTTATGGATAAAGAAAGTCCCATTGAGTATACCTGGGTGAAGGAAATTGAAGTATTTAGCAAGAAGGTGCGTATAAAATGGGGTTAGTCCTTTGAATTTGATGAGTTTACCTAAGTTTGAGGCGTCGTGTTGATGAAAAAGGTTGACTTCGTAGTGATAGTCAAGGCTGACGAAGCGTAATGGCAATAAGAGTTCGTGATGGATTGTGACGGGATGCAACTATATAGTAAAATTGTTGGTTAAGTGATTTTTTGTATAGTAATTACTACATGCGAGTATCCAAGGTCGTGGTTTTCTAATACTTGGTGAGTAACGTGGTTGTATGGAAAATATAAGAGATGGTAGGACACCACTCGAATAGAATGTTAAAGAGCTAGAGTTATAATGAAGGAAAATATAGTAGAATGTAGTACAGACTTTAGAGAGAGGCGAGAGCAAGAATATTTTATTGGATTCTTAAGTCTAAAAAGGTATCTTCAGAGGGGTAGATAATTGGGTTCAGAGATGCGTGATTTCATTATTTTGTTGTGGCTATGGTAATAGTGTCATGGGTCCATCAGATGGGTTAAAAACTATTGAAAAAGACTTGAGAAAGGATTGTGCAAACATTAGCTTGAGCGTGATGATAAGTGCTTATTTTGTTTTTGAGTCTAGTAATAAGTACAATTGGATTGTTAGCGAAAGATATTGTAGGATCGATGGAGATACGATCGATGATAAGCGAAGATCCATGATTTCATAAAAATCTTCAAGGTATAAGCTATTGTTGATAGATAAAGGGATCGTGTTATACGATTGAGTTACAATTCAGATTTTTCATTGTATGTCTACATTCGTAGTGATATATTTTGTCAAGGTATCAATTTGTAAGGCGAGAAATGATCAATTGTATCAGGTATTGAACCTTTTAAAGGACTTACACCTGGGTTGAGTCGTAAAGTTTATTACTTTTGATTGTTAAAGTATCTAAGAAAGATTTTCATTTAAAAAGTGTTGGTTTATAATAAGGTAAATGGTCGGAGTGTTTATGATGGTTGTTAGTATTGTGAGTATGATTCACTAGCTATGCTCTTGTGTGTTTTCACTTTTGTGGGTGTATCCCTAGTAGTGGATCAAGGGTACCAAATCCTGCGATATTCTCTTGGTTGAGTGGGAAGATTGGGAAGATTTGGTTATTTCGAATGACATAATTAGTGTTGTCTTGAAGTTGTTAAAGTATTTTAGTGGTTCTACAGGTACCACCTTGCTTATGAGAATTTATAGAAGAGCTACAACACGTATTTATGATTGTCCGACAATTTTAATTTTCATCTTGACGCTGAGGTCATGTAACGATTACGTGTCGTTGAATGTGGGGATCATTGGGTCCAATTCTATTGTTCTTAAGAGGCAATCTACAATTGCTAAATCTAACATTCGATAGTGTGGTTAAAGGGCTTGTATGCTTGGACATATCCCTCGTTGAGTATCTGATGTTTAAAGATCAAATGTTTATAACTTAAGCTCATGGGAAATTGGGTTATGAGATGGAGATGTTGTTAAGAACTATGATTGTTTGGGTATTATGAGTGTGTGTTGGTTGATTCAGGTTCACTTCTATTTGTAGCGAGTATTGACTTGGAATTTTATCATGCTTAAGTGCTAAAGGATTCGTCCAGATGATTGTGTCAAGATCCTTGATAACATGTTGTAGACGTGTGTACGATTAACTTTGGTGGTTGTTGGGAATCGCTTTTGTTGTAGTTAAGTTTACATACAACAATATCTATCACTCGAGTTTTGAGATGACTTCATTGAGGCATTGTATGGGAAGATGTGTAAGTGTTCAATTGGTTGGTTTGAGGTTGAAGATGTGAAACCTTTGAGAGTTGATTTGATGAAAGATGTTCAGGGTAAGGCGAGAAGTATCCAATCTAAGCTTCTAGCAGCCCAGAGTCGACAAAAAAAGTATGTGGGACAAGTATCCCTAGTTATTCGACGATTCAGATACTATTATATTCTTGCTTTAGCCCTTTTCTCCTAGTTTGTCACTCGGGGACGAGTGATGGGTAAATTGGAATCTATTGTAACGACATGTTCCCATCATTATAGAAAAGCCAATGGGGAAATAATTGGGGCCAGAAAACTTTTGAGTAGTAACTTTGGATTTCCTAGCCTAGTTCAGATTTGAACGAAATCGGAGACAGTGAGGTCTAGGGAAATCTGGTAACAAATGAGAGATCTAATTATGATTTTGATCGCATGACTAGATAGATAAGACGTTAAGGAACCCATACGACTCTACGAAATTGAATTTGGGTGAGTAGAACTTCTAAAACTGATGTTAGCGTGAAATGGTAGTTTATGAGTGTCATGGGATGAATTGTTGTGAAATGGGGGTTTGGAATTCTTAATTTTGCTCACTGATTCCGTGCAAGCCGCTAGGGTGGGATTTTTCCTGCCAGGGCAAAGCCGCTGTGGCGGGTTGGGTCCCTACGTAGCGAGACAGATGCGACTTAAGTCGGAAATAAAACCCCAAAAATGTTTTATTCTGCACTTTTCGACTTTGAGGGCTAAAGAACGACCCTAGGTGTTTTCTTGATAGTTTTCCACCAGTCTTGAGGCTAAAGGTTAGCTTTTCATTCCCTGAATTCGTTTTTCGATCCATAAAACTTAGTTTCTTGGGTACTTATCGATGGGGGAGGGTTTTGATCTGTGGCTTATGGTGAAAAAAGCCCTAATCTGGGTATTAGGATCTTGGGTTGGTTTAGGGTTATTGGGTTTGTTATAATCCGGATAATTAGACCTTTGATTGTTAATCCTTGCGTATATTAATTATTTGTAGACCTAGAATAAGCGGAAAAAATCTGGAAAGGCAAGATTCAAGTGCCTTAGGGGATTCAATCTTGGATTCGAGGTAAGTGATGGTTGTGATTTCATGTTGGTGTGATATATGTTTGTAATTGCTCATTATAATGCATGTATGTATGCGAATGTTGCATTATTGATCACCATAATCGTAAATGAGGATAATTGAATACTTGTATGCCATGAATCACCTCTTGTTGTATGATTGTGAGAATATACATTGTGATTGTGGTTTGTTGAATGGTCACGTTCCGACATAAACATGGGATCGGTTGCCACGTTTCGGTATAAATATGAGATCTGTTGCCACGTTCTGGTATAAATATGGGATCGATTGCCACTTTCTGGCATAAACATTGGATCGGGTACCACGATCCGGTATGCTAACAGTTTAGGTGTAAGTTCCATGAGAAGACCATTGAATTGGGTTCCGTGAGAGGACTATTGAATTGTATTGTGTATATACTTGTGATGATTACGTTTATATCTAATGATGATTGATATTGAAAGACGGTATGTTGTTCTAAAATGATAACCAATGTGTATTATTAAGAATGTGGGATACTATATTGATCCTGAAAATATGACTAATATTGTATATGTTCGGTATATACCTGTTTTATAATGTTGTGGTTACTTGCATGTGTTTCACTCATTGGGATAGCCGCGTGATCCTACCAGTATACTGTGGTTGTGTACTGATATTGCACTTTGTTGTTCTTTGTTTAGTACAGGGCATCTTCATGCGGCTATTGATAGACATCAGCTAAGTGACTATTGATCGTGACCGGATTCAAGGGTGATCCAGTTCTTTTAGGCTGCTATGGATCTCTCTTGTTTAAGTCCATTCTTTTCAAACTCATACAATTTGTTTAAGGTGTTTTGTTTAATTTAGGGGTTGTACCCCTTGTTCTTAGACTTGTCGTTAGTAGAGTTTTGGTACAATGACTTTCAGGTTCTAGGGGTTGTTCTTCCGCATTAGTTTGGTTAGTTGTTTGTTAAAATCTTGGAGTTTATGGGGACTCCATTTTTATAGTCATTTTAACCTGCTTCCATTTCTTTAAATGCCTTAGTTTTCAAAAAAATTGTTAGTTTGAGTTGTAGTCATGGTTCTCCCACTGGAGGGTTAGTGTGGGTGCCAATCACGATGGTCTGGGTCGTGACAGAGAAGTAACGAGTGGAAGACAAAATAGATTAATCGACTTTTGTTTTATATGTTGAATTTGTGTATTAATTATTACTCCCTTCGTCCCATTTTATGTGGCACTTTTCGGATTTCGAGATTCAAACAAGTCTAACTTTGACCGTAAATTTTTCATAGATCTTTTAAACATTTTGAATTATCAATTGTTGTGACTTATAGTATTTTTTACGTAGTTTACAAATATATAAATTTTATTTCCAAAAAATTGAAGATTTCATGCGTAAATTCCCGGTCAAACTTAAACTGTTTGACTCTCGAAAAATGATAAGTGCCACATAAATTGGGACAGAGGGAGTACTTTGCTTTCATTCGATGTTAAATTCCCAAAAGAGTCACAATTTTTATATTTAAAAATATTAAAACCTTCTATTGTAGACTCAAAGAGATATATATTATACCACAATGTTTGAAAATCTTTCTTTCATTCAGTATAATCAAGGACGGATATATATGTATGTGTGGGGGTGCCACGACACCCTGTGATCTCGGTTAAAACTTCGTATATATATATATATATGTGTGTGTATTTGTTTAAGAAATCTTTATAAATACAATTTGCCACCTATTGAACAAATTGGTGATTGGTGCCGTTGGCAAAAGACACAGATTCCCGCACCCGCAATGCGCGTTCAATTCTCACTCTCAACATTATATTTTGGATTCTTGTATGAACTGAAGGCTTTCTAAGCTCTTTTCTTTTCTTTTCCTGTTTTTTCTTGTCTTTTTTTTCCGATTGGTTCTTATTTATTTGCTACTATTCTTTATTACGTAATTCAAATTGACTCCTTTTATCTGTGATTAGTTCTTAATTTTTTTTATTTTCTCTGTCACTAATTATTGATCTCTTGATATGAATATTATGTGTTTATTCTTTATTAATTAATGAGTATTGTATTATGAAAGTCATATAAATATTACTACGAATATATTTAAATTGTTTTTTTTTTAAAACATAAGTTTTAAAAAATGATGAATATTATTATGTTAGAGTTCTTTTAATTTTAAGGTTATTCCGATCTTCATGGTCTTCATAAGTAAGATGGTTGAGTTGAAACCAATTTTAATTTTTTTCTCTACCATATATATGCAACAACACATAAAGACAATGAAATATGAATATATTAAGTTAACAATATTAGATGATTTATACAAATTCGAAATTTTAATGTGGAAAATCTTTTTTTCCTCAAAGTTTTAGAGAATGCCTCTAAATCCAAAAAAAAAAAAAAAAAGTTGAATTGTTTAGTTATCTCTAATCTCAGAATAACTAAAAGAAAATATTACTAACATGCATGTTTAATCAATTTGTTTTATAAAAATCGAAAAAGATAAATAATCCGAATTGTAACCCAAAATTAAAGGAATTGACCCGTTTATCTTACTTGGGAGATGTGGCACCCACGACCTCTAAATCCTAGATCCGCCTCTGATTATAACCCGATCAAATGATAAAAATTTATGAAATCATGAGTACAATTTTGAGAATATATATTTTATTATTATTATTTTCATTCGATGTCTGATACTCGTATTATTGTAGTTTATCTAATTCAGAATCATTCCGCATATATATTTGAGATCTCAATAAACAAACACTTTTATTGTAACTTTTTTTTTTTATAAAAATAAACATCAACAAACAATTTAAATAAAAAGAGTAGTAATATATATTATAATAAATGTGTGATTAACAAGGTTTGTTAATCGAGTATAAACACATACAAATGGGATCTTCACCTGTTTTTTTCACTACACACTCAGAACCAACAAATGTTTTTCCATAGACAAATTTACAGTATGGTTCACAATCATGTTTCGTATCACCTCCTTTACATGATATAGCATCCATTTCTGATGGACATACGTAACCATTTGCTTTGAGCACTTGAGTCGTTATCACCAAAATAACTGCAAATTAAAACAGCCAATCAACATATAAAATAAAATTTATTTGGACCAGTATAATATATATATTACATCAAAAATAATCTTGAGAGGCAATTATCACTCTTTGATTTCAACAACAATTAACTAATGTCGGTAAAAACTTTAACAATACTCTATATTAATGTGCATATTTATTACTGCTAAAAGTTGTTTTTGTTGCAGTGATAATGTGAAGAAAAAAAAAAACACAAAAGTAGTGTATACATACCACAAACGTAAGCTATGAGGGAAAAAGTATTTCTAAATGAAGCTTTCAAGTTTGCCATTATATTGAAGATGTAAGGTGCAATGAATAAATTAGTGACTTCTCCTAAGGTTTTATAGGAGAATTCAAAGGTTTGTAGTACTTTATGTTAGGAAAATAATATAAGTTTGTATCAAATTGGGTATGTATTATTTTGACCAATACAAAGTTATATATGGAAATAATACTATTAAAACTTACTATTGATTCAAAATAAGAATTTTAAAATATGAAATTCTTTAATTATAAATTATGTTAGGAAAACAATTTAAGTTTGTAACCAAAATTGGATATATTTATTATTTTGACCAATATTAAGTTATATATGGAAAAAATAATATTACTGAAACTCATGGTAGGTTCAAAATTAGTTTTTTGCGGTCCAATTTTTAGTTACCAAAAAAAAAAGTTCAATTTTTGTTGGATTTATGTTCATAATTTTTTTGATAATGTCCTAAAATCAAACATATTATCCAATCAACCATATACGTTAATATAATTAGAATGATTATTTAAATTTAATTAAACATTTTTGAGTAAAGTTTAATTTCTAGTGGATTAGTTTATTTAGTTCGACTTTGAAGGATCAACTCGTTCAACTCCTCTCCTCCGCGTAGAGCCATCAAAACGGGCTTAGCCAATGGGGCCGGACCAACCCAATCCGTTATTGGGATATGGCTAGGATAGGATTTTCAAGCCCATTTACAACTAGGGCTTATAAGTCTGGCTCATATAAGCTCTTGGCCCTTCATGCTTGATTGGGGTTGGGCCGGGGTCGGCTTATGGGCCAAAACTTTTTATTTAAGACTAACGTACAATAATCTCACTAGTATATACTCTAATTACTTAAATACACGCTATGTTGTAATATTATGAATCTTACCAGATTTTGGTACGTCCAGATACATGTATCTCGAAATATATCGAATCAAAATTAGGTTAATTTGTTCTAGATACACTCTATCCAAGTAGATTATCATGTATCTAGGATACATATATAGACAAATCTCGCGCCCTCGCGTCCCTCCCATCTTGCTTATCACTCTCTTATCACTCTCTTATCTCGCTCGTGTATTTGCTATGGGAGATACATGCTAATTACACTAGATTTTTCGCTAGTATTATTGAAATAACACCATTGTTTGCCATATTTGATTTGAAAATCTTCTCATTTTCTTGATGTTATAGAATACATGTGTCACAACCCATACCGTCGTGATTGACACCCACACTAACCCTCCAGTGGGAGAACCGTTACTACAACCCAGACTAAACAACTTAACCAAAAACTATGCATTTAAAGGTACGGAAACAGATTTAAATGCATAAATTATATAGAGTTCCCATAAACTCCAAAGGTTTAAACAAATAACTTAATCAAACTAATGCGGAAGTCTTAACCCTTAGAACCTAAAAGTCATTGTACCAAAACTCTACTAACGACAAGTCTAAGAACAAGGGGTACGACCCCGAAACTAAACAAACACCTTAAACAAATAGTCTGAGTCCGAAAAGAGTGGACTTAAACAAGAGAGATCCGTGGCAACCTGAAAGAACTGGCTCACCCTTGAATCCGGTCACGCTCAATAGTCACCTAGCTGAGGTCTATCAATAGCTGCCTGAAGATGCCTTATACTCAACAAAGAACAAGCAAGTGCAGTATCAGTACACAACCACAATGTACTGGTAGGATCACACGGCTATCCCAATAAGTGAAACACATGCAAGTAACCACAACATTATAAAACAGGCATATACCGAACATATACAATATTAGTCATCTTTTCGGATCAATGTAGCATTCCACGTTCTTAATATTTGTTATCATTTTAGAGCAACAAACAGTCTTTCAACCTCAATCACCATTAGATATGAACGTAATCATCAGAAGTAGACACACAACATAATTAAATTGTCCTCTCACATAACACAATTCAATGGTCCTCTCATGGAAGCCATACCTAAACTGTTAGTGTATCGGTACGTCGTACCTGATCTAAGCTAGTGTGCCGGACGTGACACCAAATCCTATATATGCGCCAGAACGTGGCACCCGATCCAATATGTATGTCGGTACGTGACATTCAATCCCAGTTAGTGTGTTGGAACGTAACACCCGATCCATTCAACAAGCCACAATCACAATCATAATGTACATTCTCATAATCATACAAACAAGTGTTGATTCATGGCATACAATCATTCGTTCATACTCAATTACATAAGGTGTGCTCAATAATGCAACCTTCACATACATACATGCAATACAATGAAGCAATTACAAACATATATCACACAAACATGAAATCACAACCATCACTTACTTTGAACAAAGCTTGAATCCCCTAAGAAACTTGATTCTTCCCTTTACGGATTATTTCCGCTTGTTCTTGGTCTACAAACAATCATAATAATGTGATGATCAATAAATAAGACCTAATTACCCGGGTTATAATCAATAACATCAACCCTAGGTCAAACCCTTGATCCCCATACCCAGATTAGGGCTTTTTCCATCATAAATTCTTGATCAAAACCCTCCCCTATCGATAATTACCCAAGAAACTAAGTTCTACGGATCGAAAAATGAATTTGGGGAGTGAAAACCTTACCTTTAGCCTCAAGAATGGTGGAAAACTGTCAAAAAAACACTTGGGGTCGTTCCTTAGGTCTCAAAGTTGAAACTTACAGAATAATGACGTTTTGGGGTTTATTTTCAACTTAAGTCGCGTCTGCCCCGCCACAACGGTCTTCACCCTGCTACAACGGCTCCGCCCTGGAGGCACTAATCCCGCTTTGGCGGTTGTGGTGGAGACAGAACATCGGGAATTGAGTTCCAAACCTCCATTTCACAACACATCTTCATCCCACGACACTCAGAAAATATCCGTTCACGCTAAGATCAGTTTTGGGAGTTCTACTCACCCGAATTCGATTCCGTAAAGTCATACGAATTCCTTAACGTCTTAGGTATCTAATCATGCAATCAAATTCTTTATTAAATCACCCAATCGTTATCAGATTTCCCTAGACTCACATGACTTCGATTTCGTCCAAATCTGGACTAGGTTAGGAAATTCCAAGTTACTACCAAAAAGTTTTTTGACCTAAAAATTTTCCCCATTGGCTTTTCCGTAACGAAGGAATCAGGTCGTTACAATAGATACCAATTTACCCATTACTTGTCCCCGAGTGACAACTAGGAGAAAAGGACTAAAAAAAGAGTAGAGTACTAACTGAATCGTCGAATAACTGAGGATACTTGTCCAACATACTTTTTCTGTCGACTTTGGGCTGCTAGAAACTTAGATTGGATACTTCTCACCTTATCCTGAACATCTTTCACCAAATCAACTCCCAAAGGTTTCACATCTTCAACCTCAAACCAATCAATTGAACACCTACACATCCTCCCATACAATGCCTTAATGAATTCATATCAATACTCGAGTGATAAATATTATTGTATGTAAACTTAACTAACAACAAAGATATTCCCAAATAACCACCAAAGTTAATCGTACACACGTCTGCCCCATGTTATCAAGGACCTTAACACAATCATCAGAATGAATCCTTTCTCACATAAGCTTGATAAAATTCCAAATCAATACTCGCTACAATTAGAGGTGAACCTGAATCAACCAACACAAAATTCCAAATCAATACTCGCTACAATTAGAGGTGAACCTGAATCAACCAACACACACTCATAATACCCAAACAATCATAGTTCTTATCACCATCTCCATCTCACAACATAAATTTCCATAAGCTTAAGTTATAAAAAATTGATCTTTAGACATCAGATACTCATCGAGGGATATGTCCAAGCAAACAAACCTTCCAACAACACTATCGAAATGCTAGATTTAGTAATTGTAGATTACCTCTTAAGAACAGTAGAATTGGACCCAATGATCCCCACATTCAACCACACATAATCGATACATGACCTCGACGAATAGACTAATATTAAGATTGTCGGACAACCATAGATACGCATGGTAGCTCTTCTATGAATTCTCATAAGAAAGTGGTACATGTAGAACCACTGGATTACTTTAACAACTCCAAGATGACACCAAATATGTCCTCTAAAATAACCAAATCTTTCCAATCATCCCACTCAACCAAGAGAACATCGCAGTATCAGTACACTTGATCTACCACTAGGGATTCACCCACAAAAGTGAAAACACACGCGAGCATAGCTAGTGAATCATACTCACAATCATGTACAAAATGAAATAGATGGTCACCTAAGAATTTACGGAATAAATATTGAATAACACCAAAGGTTTTCCTCTGAATAGTCGATACCAGTCACTTCCATTCAGTTGACTCCACATACTATTCACATCATTCCACTGAAGTCCACACTCTCAATACTAACAACTATCATAACCACTCCGACCATTTACCTTACTCTAAACCAACACTTTTTAAATGAAAACATTGCTTAGGTACATTAACAATCAACATTAATCAACTTTACGACTCAACCCAGATGTAAGTCCTTTCAAATGCTCAATACCTAATACAATTGATCATTTCTCACCTTGAAAATTCATACCTTGACTAAATATATCACCACGATGTAGATTTATAATGAAAAATGTGAATTGTAAATTCAACTGTATACACAATCCCCTTATCTATCAACATTAGCTTATACTTTGATGATCTTTATGAATTCATTGATCACATCTCCATCGATCTTTCAATATCTTTCGCTAACAATTCAATCGTACTCATTACTAAACTCACACAAAAACAAAGCACTTATCATCACACTTGAGCTAATGTCTGTACACTCCTTTTTCAAGTCCTTTCCAATAGTTTTTAACCAATCTGACGACTTGTGACACTATTACCATAGCCACAACAAAACAAATGAAATCACGCGTCTCTGAACCCAATTATCTACCCCTCTGAAGCTTTGGGTGAAGATTTTGAACTTCTCTTCTCGAAGCTTTGTGTGAATATTTTTGACTTTTTTCTTTTCATCGAAGCTCTGGTCAGTAACAGTAAAACCTCAAAGCTTTGGATAAATTGATGAAGCTTTTGCTCTGATTAGTAACAGTAACAGTGAGTTTTCTTCGACTAAGATTGATATTCTTTCCAAGTAAGTCATTATATACTTTATAATGAGCTTTTTGACTGTTTTTCTTGATTATATAGTATTTTTGTTTGTTTCTAGCTTGGGTTTCATCATGTATTTCTTTTACGGTTCTTATAATTAGGTTTTTTATTTGAGGTATAGTTATTATGCTAATGACGACGTTTCACTATTGAATGTACTATTTTAAAATTATTCATCTTATGCATGCATAACTATTATGGTTTATTGTAATTTCTTTGAAGCATTAGAGCTTTTTAGTAAAATCCTTATATTTTGATGGTAATTATACAAAATGTTTTTGCATGTCAATAGAATTCGTATAAAGTATTTGGTTTTGTCTAATTGTCTTTTTGTGCCTGATTATCTACTTGTTATACAATAATGTTTTTGTGTGCTTGTGAGATTAAACATAGTCATTAGCTACTAAGTTTGCCATGTACCGTAAAACCTCACTAAATTAATATTCGGTTAATTAATAATTTCTCTAAGATAATTATTTTCTCTGGTCCCGACTTGGGCCAAGGGAAAAAATCATTCATTTCCATAAAACATAAGTATACAAAATAAGCACCTTAATAACCATTATATAACAATAGTTTTGTTTTTCATCAATATAGCAATAGTTTTTTTCAAAATAATATTAATAAAAATTAAAAAAAGGGAAAAGTAGAAGAAAAAAAAGGAAAACAATATGAGAGACGTGAAGTCCCACGTTTTTCTCCCTTTTTTTTTTCTTTCCAATTTTCATTTATTTACTTTCCATGTATGATTGAAATTGTTACATCTTCTCTCCTATACCAAAACAAACTCTATGTTACCTCTATTCTGAAAGTTTATTCAATTATGAATATGAACATGATTTTGATTCTAATTCAACACAATAGACGATGAATGTAAAAGGTATTTGTAAATAAAACACGATGGAATTGGTGTTTGGTTTACATATTAGATATAAAATATTTTGTGTTTTTTTTGTGATTGCTTTTTTATGATCTGGCAATAGTAGTGTTGTACATATGGATGGTGTTAGTGTTGGTTGGTGTATTTATTTGTTTTACGACGGAATTGCTGATTGGTTTACTTAATGAATTTAAAAGATTTTTTTTCCGTGATTATTAGTTCGAAACTTGACTTTATATATTTAGTTTCTTTATTTTCAGGTAGATTTTTTGGTGTATTTGATATATTGTAGATAATTTATAAACATTAAAATTGCTTGGTGTATGCGTATACGTCTGTGGCATACGTCATTTTTGTTAACTTTCTTGGTATTGCATAACATATTAGGTTTTAGGTTTGATTGAGGTATACATATTGAAAGTGTAAAACAATAATGTTGTTTAAATTGGTGATATTTAAATATAGTATATTTCATACCAAAATAACAACCAAATTGTTATACTATCTTAATAGTTACAAACATTTTATATAGCGACATGGTCAGCATTTTTCAATAAATACATCATATTGTATAAACCATTCTGTTTGCATATATATTGGTGAATGTGATGGTGTAGTAATTGTATTTTAGATATTATATTGACCTTTTTTTTTGGTAAATGTGTTGGTGTATTATACTTTTTTTTTTAGATAATATTTTGTTAATGAGTATTTTTGTAATCTTCCACCAAAAAAAATTGAATTTTGATAACAAGTATTTGTAATGTAACGTAGGAAAGTATCTGAATTTCAAGATTGAAGGAGTGATATATGATGCAGACATCAATTACCAAGGCTTAATTAATACTACTACTTCTCAATTAGTTGCGAACACGATCATTTTTTAGTTGGAACTCAGATATGTTGTGACTGATCCGTCCCCACCAATAAAGATTCATAGTTTCGAAAAATACAGCAAAAACCCAAGTTTAGATACACCAAAGTGTTTTATGTATATTTAAGTATATATTGGTGAATAAGACTTTATAATGGTTAAATTGAACTTTGTATATGAATTTTTTGTACTAAATATATTAATAATATCTTTATATAATTACAAATTGTGCTAAAAGATTTACGACATATGTAGTTGTGGAAAATTTACGACATATTTTACAGTTGAATATTTTATAATAATGTCAGTTTTCAGTATTGCTGGTGAATAGTGATAAATGGTTCTATTTGAACCCACAAACACTAGCTTAACCGTTGATTGCATTTTTTTACATATTTATTCTTAGTGTTGAAATATCAACTTAATCATTGTCAAAAAGTTGGTTTTCTTTAGTAAATATAAAATGATCTTTTTGGTGAAAAAATGATATAAGAATAGATTCATATATAGTCGTACAGTTAAAATGTATAAAATACTAATAATTATTGGTATAATGATGTTAGGAAAATAATTTAAGTTTGTAATAAACTTGGATATATCTATTATTTTGACCAATATTAAGTAATATGAAAAGAATGTTATTGAAACTTATGGTAGGTTCAAAATTAGTTTTTTGCGGTCCAATTTCAAGAATCGCAGGGTGCCTTTAAATTCAATTAAAAGATACTACAAACTCATTGGCTGAAGATCAATTTTTTATAACGTAAGAATTTAAATTTTGTTTGATTTATATTAATAATTTTTTTGGTAATGTGCTAAACTCAACTATGGGTGTAAATGAGGCAGTTTGAACGGTTATTTTTTAAAATTATATCGTCCTAATTTTTCAAGTATTTTATAATGTATAACCAAAATTAGATTTTTAAAAATTACCATCCTAATCATATCGATTTCTCATCGGTATTTGGTACGATTCGGTTAATTTTTGGTTTTTTTACTTTTAAAATATCACCTCAAAATATACTACTATTAAAATATTTCTTTCGCAAATATGTTCTTGAAAAAATACTTTAATTCTTCACCAAGAAGACAAGAATGTAAAACTTTGTTGCCGTATTGTTTGATCTTAAACATTTAATAGGAGTATTTTTATATGTTTTGTTGTATTGTTTGATGGAGTATCTGTTACAATATCTTCTAATTTTAAACCTAATTAAGTAAAGGCTAATTAAAGAGCAAAGACCCAAAGTCGTTTACTCACCAGAGGCATAGGACCTAGGTTATATTTATATTTGAAAAATATTATAAAGTATATTTATATATTAAATTTAACATAGTGTTAATTATATATAATATATATTTACATACATGCAAGGTTATTCGGTTTGATTTTGAAATTTTTCGATTTTTTCATAAATTAAAAAGATCATCTCAATTGTTCGGGATGGTTATACACTTAAATAAAAGTCTACCATTTTGTTGAAAATATAACATAAATCAATTCGGTTTGATTAGGTTCGATCAGTTTTTCATATTCTTTTGACACCCTTAAAATCAACCATATATGTTAATATAATTAGATTAATTATTTAAATACAATCAAACATATTTCAATAAAGTTTAATTTTTAGTGGACAAATTTATTAGTTCGACTTCAAAGAATAAATCCACATAACTCCTCTCTTCCATGACTCTAAAGAAGATTTAATTAGCCTATCGACCCATATTAGTTATAAACTCAAAATAAATTCATTTTAATTATTTTTAGGAGAATTGACATATACATCTGACTTCTATTAGGCATACTTATAGTAGCGTAATATTGAGAGGAGAACTCAAAATTTTTACTTTTGTGTATGTGATACTAGATTTACGCACGTATATATCGAGATATATAAAATAATATTTTATAAAATAATTATCAATGTATTTTGAAAACAAAAAATTTGAATAAATAATTATATACAAACTAACAAGTAATTTTTTTGTGAATGAAATCAGTATTGTGGCTTGTTTAGAATTTTTGATCGGATATATATGATTTGTTTTACCTTTTATTCTGGGCATTCACATTCAAAATATACAAACGCAAAAATATATAAGTGAGAATTTGCTAATGATATACCATTATAAACTAAAAAAAGACTCTTACCTCTTAATGAAACCTATGCTTGTAAAAGTTATAAATACAACATTAACATGAATAATGTCACTAATTAATGTTGAGCTAATATCATTAAAACATATGCTAAGAGTATGCTTGAGATTGCTACTAAAAAACTACTTATTGTTAGAAACACTTTTTTAAAATAGCTTTTCAGAAAAATATATTTGAAAAAAAATTATTTGTGTTTGGTTAATTTATTTGAAAAGTACTTTTGATAAGCATATTGTGTTTGACTAATTTTTCTTTTAAAAAAGTACTTTTGAGAGTTAAATTACGAAAAATATAAGTATCAATGCACTTTTAATATTAAGATTATCTTAAATATCTATTATAAATTTTTAATTAATTTTTTATTTTTATTAAATCAAAATGTACATATTCAAATTTTCAATCGATATTATACATAGATGAATAAAAAATTAATTAAATATTAAGATGATGATTTAAATATAATTAAAAATATCAAGCAAAATAAATTTAAAAATTATTTCACAAATTAAATCACTACATACGAAAAACTCATCACAAAAATAAGTAAATATGAGAGATATATTAATAAATATGTATATTAGACAGAGATATTTTGGTCTTGAAATAAATAATTTTTTGCTTTAGCTTCTGCTTTTTTTAGCTTCTTCCCAACAAAAAAAATTGTTTCTGCTTCCAAAATAAATGTTTTTTACTCAAAAGAAGTATTTTTGACCTTGAATAGCAATGTCAAATATGCTCCAAGTTGTGTGTTATTGAATAAAATAAATTGAGTATACTATTTAAGTAGAAAATATATATATTTAATTACATTTATCATTATGTGAAGTTCAATTATTTCTTTCAATAGATAAGATTTTATTAAGGGAAAATGCTATTATTAAAATTATATATCAAAAATATCAAAAAAATAAATTAATTTGCATAGAGCTCAGTTGGGCTCGGCTCACATGTAGTAAGTTTGGTTCGATTTTGCTTTGCACGCGCTTCAAAAGAAAGAGAGATCGAGTCACTAAACAGAGAATTAGATTCGAAAGTGAAAGAGATTATGAAAGTTTTTTCATGGGGAAACTTTGAAACAAATTCTCAAATCAATCTATTCGAGCCCTTGAAAGCTGTATAATTTCATGTGTGAAGCATAGTGAGAGTGGCATAGATCTTCTTTTTCTCGTTTTGATGATCGTGTAATAATTTCAAAATATATTTTTTAATTTTACTTAAGTTAGTAAATATCAATTCAATAATTATTATTTGTTATACTTATTTATAATTTTTTTATTTTTAAAATAAATTCGATGCAATTACGTTTTATAATATTGTACTTAAGATATTTTATAGTTTTTATGAAGTAATTAATATTTTAAATTTAAAAGTTCAAATAAAAAATTAAACATTGTTTAATTCTTTTGAATTTGTTGTTCCTTTATTTTATTATATTTGCCTGAAGAATTTATTCTATGTTCAATATTTAGTTTTAATTTTGATTAATATTATACTTATATAATACAGTGGATACAAAATTAGGAAGCAGCAACAGACACATAGCAAGAAGACAATTCAGCTGCTAATGCACAGATACAATTACTGTGAACAATAAGCTCAACACACATTGAGGGTGTGTTTGGTATGTAGGAAAATATTAGAAAATGTTTTGTTGGAAAATAAGTAAATTTTAAAAAAGAGAGTAAATTTTTACATTTTGTTCGGATGGTTGTTAAGTATTATTTCATAATATATAGTATTATATTGTATTGTACTATATCGTAATTGTTACAAATACATTTAATTGTGGATGTTTCCTTGATCTATTCTAACGTAATGTATCTATTTATTATATTAATTAAACACTATACTAACGTATTTGTCAAATGTTGTAAAAGGATGGTTTGAATATCCTATAAAAGGGTAGTCTTTCACCCTTGTGAAATACAATTGAAGAGATTAAAATAAGGCTCTCAACTTTATACTTTCCATCACACTTCGTCTTACTTTCTTGTTTAAGTATTCTTGCATTTTCCTCTTGTTTTACAACACGTTATCAGCACGAGTCTCTAACCAATTGAGACGTACTTAATTCGGGATTATCTTTTTTTCCTAAAAGTTAATCAATTTTCTTTTAGAGTCAGGTATAAATTTATGTGTTTATAACATCTCTAATAGGACTTGTATAAATCTTTGATCTGTATTTTAATTACTGCATATACAACTTGCTTTAGGTATTATTATGATACTTTACTAGGCATAATAATCAATACGTTTCAAGTTTATATTGTTATGTTATTTATATGCTACTAACTTATAACTCTAAATTAAATACTAAGCAATATGATAACATGATAGTTAGAATACTCGTAAGTATTTTCTTGTCATACATTTTGTGTGTCATAAAGAATATAGTATTGTATTAAATACAACTTGAAATTATTACTA
>JAJOOR010007486.1:0-40680 GCA_036250505.1 Solanum acaule | reverse complement strand
AGCTCATACAATGACATATTTATTATTTAACTAAATAATAAATATGTAACTAAAAATCTTGTTAGCTTTTGGTTGAAAGCTAACAAGATAGTTATAATTAACTAAAAATCTTGTTAGCTTTTGGTTGAAAGCTAACAAGATAGTTACAATGATAGTTGCATTGTGGCTTATTATATATATGGCTTATTATATATATATGCGCGCACGTACGTGTGTTTGAATTGAAATATCGAATGCAAATAAATGTTTACCTCTCATTTATTACTATGTACGTAATAATTAATAACAAGATTGTCACTTTGCTACTTTAGTATATTTTCCCAATATAATAAAGTTATCATTTTTTTAATAATAGAAATATTGACAAAATTAGAAATTTTACTATGAATATTTAAACTTTTGTGTAAATTTTAAAAGAAATTATTTTTGACTTATATGCATAATATTTTTCAGTGATCACTTTGGAATCAATGTAATTACGCCACTAAATAGATACACTCTAAATCATGCTAGAGTGTTTGGTATATACATATTCTAAGCTTAATTTAGATGTCAAAATAAAAATATCAAACAAGTTTTAAGTCCAATTAATTATATATTTAGTCTTTTTATTTCTGATAAAATTTAAATCTCATAATTTTCAATTATTTTTTATAATAATTGACAGAACCTTAATGCACTTTTTTCTTTTTCTATTTTCTCGTATCAATTTTTTCTCTCTTTTTTTATTTTCCAAATCATTTGTCCCTTTCGACCCATCCAGGTTGTCTTTTTGGAAAATGACCTGGCATTTTATAGCATAATATAATGTGTAGGAGCCCACATTTGAGACATTACAGCTAGGGTAGTGGGTGTTGACAGTCCATACGGGTGGGGTCGGGAAAACGATTCATAAACCTTCAACACGATAAGAAACTTGAAAAGATGATCTAGGCGGGGATCTCGGCCCCAGAAGGCCTGTGGGGTGGGGGTGGGGGTGTCCAAGAACCATTTTGGCCTTTTGATTTGAGATTAGGGTAGGCAAACCACTTTTTTTTTGGGTTTGGTCTGATGTATATATTAGAATTCTGACTAAATATGAATCACATATAATAGGGTCTATTTAGAAAAGACGCTTCCAATAGGATATTGACATGTCCATATTAGAGCTCTGACTAAATTTGAATCATGCACGGTAGAATCTAATTAGAGATGAAGGTCTGAATAAAATTTTCTTTCTACCTAGGACTAGGTAGGCAAACCAAACCAATGCAAATGTCCTACCATCCTAGTCAATTATGGTTGTTATTGTCTTGGTACATCACCTATTACACCGTATGTTTTTTTTTGGGCGAAATTTGCACGATTTTTAAAATAAGACATTATATTAATTTAAGTATATTTATGTTTTATACGTAATTTCTTTCGATCTTTTCAGCTATTAATGTGAGATTTATTATTTGCACGCATATAACAATCTTTCATTCTAATTAAGATTTTTATGGTATAGTCCAAAAATATTTATTGCATTCTTAAACTTCTTTTTGTCAATGGATATGCTAGCTATTTATTCTATTTGTTTCAATTTATGTAAGGACACATTCGATAAGACTCGTAGCTTAAAATTTTTCATTTAAATATATTATAAATATTTATATGATTATAAATCATTAAGAATAAATAAAAATTTACACAATTTAAATGTAAAAAATACCATTTTTAAGACCGTAAATTTTTTTTGGAACATTGTATAAATTGCAACAAAGAAAATACCCTTTTTTTTGCACTATTCATGATTGTTACTTTTGATATTGTCACTTATGGTACCTTACTATATTTTCTTAATGCACTTTTTCACTTTTTCTTTTTTCTCATGTCGCATTTTTCTCTTTTTTCCAATCATTTGTCTCTTTCAACCCATCCAGTTCTCATTGGAAATAGACAACATTTTTATAGCATAATGTTGATAGGTGTTTGAGGTATTGTTGTTGTGTGTGATTGGACTTTGAAGGGGTAGGGGTAGGGGTAGGGGCTGGGGGCGGAGCCAGCATATTGTTAGGGGTAGGGGTAGGGCCGTAGGGGGGAGCCAACATATACATAGTTAAAGTTATTTTTTTATGTATATATAGCAGATGTCGAATTTTCTTCAATTAGTTCATGTGTTTACTTCTTCAGACTTTGCATTCCCTTATAAAAAATCCTAGCTCCGTCACTGAGTAGCTGTAAGGAGTGGGTCAACGTGATTCTTTTTTTGTGTCGCATTAATTGTTCAATATTTATATTACGATTTAATTAAATCTGAATTAATCATACATTGCTTGACTTATTTTTGGAGATAACACTTCTAGCATATGGATTCTTATACCTATATTAATTATTCGATTAAATCTAAATTAATCATACATTGCATGACTTATTTTTGAAGGTAACGCTTTATATGCAATATTGGAAATTTGTGTGACATGTTTCATAATATGCTGGCATGCATCTGTCATTCATGGAATTTAGCAATGCTCCAAGTTTCCTAATTTCAATTACTCAATTAGTATCTTTTTGTTTTGATAAAGTGATAAATATATATTTTTATTTTTAATGAGAAATTATAGATTCAGACCCCTTAATCTTTATAATATTGAGTTTGTCTTTGTCAAAGAATATTTCATCTCTCAATACTAAACTCCGCGACACAAATTCCAATTTAATCAAGTTGAGAAATTTAAAAAAAGATGGATGCATGCAAAAGTTAATTAGTTGTCATTATTAGAGAACATTTTAATCTTTAATACAGGACTTCACGATATAAATTCAAATTTAATTCGATTGGAAAACCTTATTAAAAAAAGATGGATGGATTCAAAGGTTAGTCGGATTGAGAAACCTAATAAAAGAAAGAAAGATGATGGATGTATTCAAAGGTATGGTGGGTCATCCAGATAGTAAGTATTCTTCTGTTCAAATTAAAGATCTCGAATTCAAATCTTAAAAATAAAATTCCTATCAATAAGAGAATATTATACCCTTATAATAAAAACAACTTCGATGTAAATAAGAATTTATCAACCTTTAAAAAGTTGGAAGCATTTCGAATTCAAATCTTAAAAATAAAATTCCTATTGATAAGGGAACATTATACCCTTAAAAATAAAACTACTTCGACACAAACTTGAATCTATCGACTTCTAAAAAAGTCTAAGCATTTCGAATGTATAATTCAAACTTTTATCATTTTTCAAGAGCAAAGAGACCTAAAATCCAATGGTTTTTTTTTTTCACAAAGAGTAAATTTCTAGAATAATATTCTTGATTGAATATAGAAAAAGAAAAAAAAATTAGTTGACATCAATTTTTGGAACCGTTAAATTCAGTAAATTATTTTACAAAATAATTGAGTTTCTTTTGTCCTTTTTTAAAAATTCCAAACATAACGTCCTCCACCATTAAATCACACACACACAAAAAAAAGTAAATAAAAAAAGTCCTAGTGAGTGTGTACTCTTTACTCTGTACAAATATTCTTGTGTGTATCATGCACACATGCATTTCTCTTGTTGTCTGTCAAATAATATAATTTAGTCCCCACCCCATCAAGCACAAATAAAAACGAGTTCAGAATTTTACGTTTATGAGTTCTATATTCTAGCGTAGTAAAAAAAAAAAATTAGTTATGAATTATCTTGTTAATCTATCGATGTATAACTAATAGAATAATTTTTTTAATAATTTGCCACTAATCTCATGCTAAATAAGATTCACGATAAATTTTGTTGTTTACCTCTATGTAAAAGTTACTAATTAGTTCTTATAACTAATGATGTGGATCCCCCATGCCCACAAATGGTGGTGGTTAATTTTTGTAATAACGATGGCACAATAATCAACTTGTGTGTAGAGGTAGATTTAAAACTAGAACATTATGGATTTGAGTTCAAACTGTGTGTATCACAACACATTTGATCTGCTGAGTTCAAAATCTATCATTTAATTTATATATATTTATCGAATCTTTTAACATACATATACAAAATTTGAGCTAAAATTATTTATTTAAGATGAATTCATAACTTATGAACTACATATGTTTCTGCATATACGTACACATCAATTATTCTGGTTGAGTTCAACATGTGTGTATCACAACACATTCGATCTCCAGAGGTTATCGATCAGAACTTTACCAACCTCCGATTTGATGTTGTTCGAAGAGAAAAGGAAACGAAACAATAAAGGTTCATTTTCATTGGTGCTTCCCCCTACACGTATATTGGGGTGAGAGCGGGCGCTAGCTTCCTAAACAGGATTTTCTATGAGGTAGAGGTTGGATCAATAAAACAAAGATAAGGAAAGTGTACAAGATTCCAATCGGGGTGAGACTACTCTTACATATTCGATGCTACGCCCCTATTATCCCGTCCTCGGGACTGAACTAAGGCACATCCCTTCTTTGATTAGGGATTTCTTACTTTTTTTTAGTAGTGCATCCTCAATGTAGATCCCAGTTCCCATATTGATCATGATAATCATGGTAATTGATTGATACTTTTAATTAATTTATTGATTGATTGACACTTATTTTGATGTACAAGTAATTTAAAAAAAAAAAAAAAAAATTATGTTGGTTAAGGTTCATGATTGTGGTGTTAACACTCTAAAAGTCACACCATATATTAAATTATTGGTAGTTAGTTAAAGGATAGGAAAATTAGGAAGCATTTTGACCTAATTAATTGGCTTAGTTTAACTTTTAAGACATTTTTAAGTACACTAAGTACAAAGGCTTTTGATTTTTTTTTATTCAATGAGCAATAATAATTATTATCCTCGTAGCTATTCAATTTTGTTTCTTCGAATGTTTGGATTATAACTTATAACTATAGTAATTTTTTCTTAAGCTTATTTTGCAAAAAAAAAAACTTTAAAGGACCATCCATAATGATCGGGGGAATAATATTTATAGCTTCACCATGATTTACACCATTATTTTAGCATTTAGGAGTCACTCAACAGGATTAAACGATTTTCTCAGTTTTTCATGTCTGCTCTTTCTTTACGAAAACTTTACAAAACCCTCAGTAATGACCTGGGGAAAAATACCAATAGTTTCACCATTTTTCACACCGCCTTTTTAGCATTTAGGGGTCACTCAACAGGAATTAGGCAATTTTCTCAATTTATCGTATGTGTTAGCCCATGAATATTTTGGTGTTAGCCCACGATTTTCTCAAAAGTGCACCAATATTAATTGCAAACATGAGGAACTATTAGTGCTTCATATGAAAACTCAAGGATGACTTTGAGTTTTAATCCAAAGATAAGGGACTATTTTGAGTTTTTTTATCTTCTATGAACTAATGGCGTAAAACAATATCCACATAATTAGATTACTTATTTGATAATAACGAATAAATGATCTTTTGTTAAGCATTAATGAGCGATCTAATAATTTAAAGACAGAATGACCGGGAAGAACTTTATACTTGGCTCCGTTTGTCACCTAGATCCTTCTACTCACGACTTTGTCAACTGAACACTTAAAGATATTAAAACGCATAATTTTCCAACAAATTAACCGTTCAACCCTTCTTCTATATCCGAACTTGATACATGTTATGTTTTTGCTATAACATATGTAGTAAGGTAGAAAGAAGAGTTCAAACTCAAAAAATTGTCCATCAAGTTGTTTAGTTCATGAAATAAGATGGGAAAAATATCTATAATATCAATTTCAAACTTATCTCATCTAACTTGATATTATTTTATTCCACTTCTAATATAGACGAATCAATTCAAAAATTATAATCTCGTACTTATAATTTCTAAATAACTTAGTCTGCTAACCAAATGATGTCCTAATTGCATCCTAGAGGTCTTGATCAATGAGATGATCTCCCAATCTCTTAACAATCAAATTGCATTGTCCAGCAACAACAGGCTCATCATAAATACCAAATAACAAAGCTTTATTTGTCTTCTTGATAGTTATTCCTCCTGAACCCTACCAAAATTTATGTAATTCGGGTCAGACTAGACGTAGCAAGTTCGATAAAACTTAAAGCGTCTAATTTATATTGTATATGTGTGTGTTAAAAAAAATTAACATGTATATAAAGAACATAACTCATCGACTCTACATCTATATGTGAGATATGAAGGAAAAAAAGTTCTCTATGTCATTTAGATAAGGCTAGACGTACATCTATTTCGGATTATATGTATGAAAAAATTGATACATATGTAAAGGGTAAAAATCATTGACTTTAAATTATAGATTTAGAAACTAGGTTAGTCCATGAGGATATATAAGAAGTTTTCTCACATAAATAAGGTAAGACTAGAAGTAATGAGTTCAACAAAATTCACTGTGTCTAATTCGAATTATATGAAAATTGAACATAAAACTCATTGACTCTAAATCTTAGATTCTAAAACAAGGTTAGTGCATAACAACATATAAGAAGTTTCCTCTATGTAATTCAAGTCAAACTAAACACATCGCGAAGTTCACTACATCTAACTCAATTTATATGCGTGAGAAAAAAATAGACACATATATAAAGAAAATACAATTCATTGACTCTAAATACTGGATTCTGAAACAAAGTTACTACATGTCAACACATAAAAAAAGTTTCCTTTATGTAATTCAAATCAAACTAGACATATCGAGTTCAACAGAACCTACTACGTCTAATTCAATTTATATGTAGAAGAAAACAATTTAACACATATAAAGAACGTAACTCGTTTACTCTAAATCCTAGATTCTAAAACAAGGTCCATACATCATGACATATAATAAATTTTTCTTTATATAATTCATATCAGATTAGACACATCGAATTCAACATAATCCACTATTATATGGTAAAGTATACAACACCTTTTTTCCACGAATGACAGCACCAAATTCTCCTTGAATCACCATATATTTTGTTCCTCCAAGAAATATTCCTGTTGGTGCTAGATGGCCTGGGTCATTAAATTCAATCAATATAGGCTTAATTTCCTCTTCTTTAAACTGCAAAAATTAAATATTCATAAAAGAATAGTTGAGTCAATAATTAATCACACTTTTATGGCATGTTAAACAAGTCATAAATTGTTTGTTAATTTTGATTAAAATCACAATACCATCAATTAGAAAGAGAAATAATATTAAGTCATATATTGTAAAATTGCTAAAAGGATCGTTTGATAGGTTGGACAAGTACATATAATTCTGGGTGAAAATTTAGTATTGTCTCATCCCTTGTTTGTTACTAAGACAAATTTTATTAGCATTAGTAATTAGTATCATGATAAGTTAGCCTTGTTAGGGAGTGGAGTAATAGTACCAGAATAAGTTATCTAGATTAGGTTGAAGTAATAGTATCGAGATTAGTTATCTAGATTAGGATGAAATAATAATATCTAAATTAGTAATAGTACCTAAAATGGAGAAACTCTTCATAGGAGGCTTTCGCCTTTAATGAGTTTTAAAATCACATATATCTCGATTAGTGATGTTGGTGTATATCGAACACTGAATAATTATTAAAAAATTATTTTAATTGATAAATGGGACTTCAAGTCGTTGGCAATGTGTGTTAGGGTGAATGAAATCACATAAATTTTTAACTAAAAATCTCGAATTTGAATTCTAATTTCTAACATGGAGCACCACCTCTTAAATAGATATTATGCAACATAAATTCAGGCTAATCGAATTTGGAAAAAAAAAAAGCAATATACCTTAGGGAAGGTGGTGCTTTGGGCCCAGACGGAGCCGTCGTGGCCAACGATGGCGGCAGCCTTAAGTTGGCCGCCGCCTTCAATTTCACACATCAAATGGTCATCCATGTACGTTTGCCATGACATTTTTCACACACAAAAATCACACACAATGCTATATTATTATCTTGTGCTTTAAAAGGTTTACAAGTTTTATATTTGAGAATGGAGATGGGAGATTTTATTTTATTTTATTTTTTACCCTTTTTTTGAAATAATTTTGTGGGGTTAATTATGAAATATGCATTATCCTCTCTCAATTAAAAAATCAAAAACAACCAAGATTAATGTCCGCCTTTATTTTAGGAAACGGATTATATTATCTTGGACTTGTTATTTATAATAATAATTATTTACTAATCTCATATTTTACGATTTATCAAAAATATATGAAGCTTAACATATCTAGAAATACATGAGAACGTTAAGTTTGTTGATATTATTATGAGTATTCGATTTTGTATCATTCATAATATTACTATACTTTTTCTATGGGTAGAGCTAGATAAGGTTAAGGGATTTTTTTTAATGAAAAATTACATTGTTTATATATGATAAAATTATTTTTTATGTTCCTTCAACTTCATCGTGTGTTTAATTTTTATATTTTGAATTCCTTAGTGAAAATCTAGGCTCCACCACTGACCTTCCGTATTTATTGCGCGTTGGTTAACTTACAATGGGCTTGAAAACACTTGGCTAAACGAGAATTTACATATTTACGTATAGTTGAAAAGATATTCCATTATATAAGTAGCCATTTTGTCGATTTTTTTATATATTTATGTCAAATCAATAAATACAAAAAGACGTTTTATGCTCGTACAATTAATTGATGTATTAAACTCAGAAAATGGGGCCGAAGTAATCGGTAAGCCCAATCCATGTCTAGTTGGGCTTATGGGTTTGAAATCTGCAAGGCCCAAATTTACAGTCATCTTAAATGGGCTTTTAGTATTGAAGACTTTTGGTCCAAATATATTATCCGATATATTTTGACTAAATAATAAGATTGTTAATACTAACTTGATTGGTAAACGTGATCAATGACGATGAAAGAAAACAAATAAGAATTGAACGATCGATGATATGAAATAGATTAAATCTATTTTATAGTGTGGTTGTTCAACAACGTAATCAGAAAAGCAAGAAGCAGTTATATTCAAGAACTTGATAATTGTTCATTTACAAAGCTTGAGTAAACCGTTGTCAATTGAAAAATTCAAATGTGATCATACAAATGAGGGATATTGGATATATAGATCTAAGGTTAAATTCCAACTAACGCCTGGCATGATTCTCACCTTCAATAATGACAAAAATTCACATGTTGATTTTGTTGTGTGTTTGATTGTGCAATTGATGAAAAAGATCTCAGATTCTTTGGAGATGGGTATACTTGCGAGCTATCCTGACCAACCGCAAATAACGCCTTGCATGATTCTCGCCTTTAATAATGACCAAAATCCTCACGTTAATTTCGTTGCGTGTTGGATTGTGCAATTGATGGAAAAGATCTCAAATTCTTTGGATATGGTTATACTTGCGAATTTATCCTAACCGACCGTAAATAACGCCTTGTATGATTCTCGCCCTCAATAATAACAAAAATCCTCACGTTGATTTCGTTGCGTGATGGATTGTTCTTCCAAAAATATTCTTGTTGATGCTAGATTGACCCAGAATCAATCAATATAAGCTTACTCTCCTCAGCTTTAAACTGCAAAAATTAAATATTCATAAAAGAATAATTGAGTTAATATTTAATCACACTTTATGGCATGTTAAACAAGTCACAAATTGTTTGTTATTTTTTATTAGAATCACAGCACCATCAATTAGAAAAACAAATAATATGAAGTGATTTATTGTAGAAGTGTTAAGGTGCTGTTGGTATGCTAGACAAGCAGAGATAATCGTAAAATTAAAATTTGTCTTATCATTTTATTTTATTTTATTTTTGTTAATATTACCTCAGCAAGGGATGGAGTAACCGGAATTAGTTATCTAGATTAGGATGGAGCATTAGTACCGGAATTAGTAATAACACCTAAAATGGAGAAATTTTTAGTAGAAGATTTTCGTCTTTAATTAATGATTTTTCAACTCTCGTATATCTAGATTAGGATGGATCATTAGTATCAGAAATAGTAATAGTACCTAAAATGGAGAAACTTTTGGTAGGAAGGTTTCGCCTTTACTGCATGTTTAACTCACGATATCTAGATTAGTGATGCATGTGTATATCGAATACTAAATAATTATTAAAAAAAAATTGATGTATAAATGGGACTTATGAGTCACTGACAATGTGTGTATTTAAAAATGGAGATGAGTGATTTTTTTATTTTATTTTTTAACCCATTTTTTAAATAATTTTGTGAGATTAATTAGGAAATGTGCATTATCCTCTCTCAATTAATATTCAAAAACAACCAAGATTAATGTTCGCCTTTGTTTTAGGAAATGGACTATTATCTTGGACTTGTTATTTGTAATGGTTATTTACTGATCTCATCTTTTACGGTATGAAAATATATGAAGCTGGAATATCTAGAAGCACATGAGGACGTTAGTTTGTTGATATTACTATCAATATTCGATTTTGGATCATTTACAACATTACTATACTTTCGTCAAGGGCGGAGTTAGGTAACGCCTAAGGGTGTTTTGGGAGGAAATTGCATTGTTTATTGATGATTAAAATTATTTTTACATTAACTCCAAATACAAATCTTGGTTCCACCACTGACCTTCCTTATTCATTGCCCGATGGTTATTTGTCAGCATCAATTTATCTTATGATAACTTGAAAATCCTCAGCTATAATAAGTATTTTACAGAGAGTCGAAAAGAAATTTCATTAAATAAGTAGACATTTTGTCAATTTTTTGAATATTTATATCAAATCAATAAATGCATAAACACATGTGTTATGCTCGTATTTTCACCTAATTAATTATGATTAAATGATGTATTCTATCAAGGCTAGAAATGAAACTTAGATAACGGGCTGCAGTAATCGGTAAGCCCAGTCCATATCTAGTTGGGCTTATGGATTTGAAATCTTCAAGGCCCAAATTCACACTCATCTGAAATGGGCTTTTAGTATTGAAGACTTCTGGTGTCGTTATTTACCTTTCGATTGGGGATTTTATTATCTTTCGTCTCAAATATATTTTTCTCTCTATATGAACCTTTTTAACTATTAAAAAAAAATTAATTGTCCAAGCGCATGTTAAATTGATATATATAGTTGAATTTGTTAATGTTAATCAAGAACATGTAGATTGAGATGACTAAATAATAAGATTGTTAATACTAAATTGCTTGGTAAATGTGATCAATGACAATGTAAGAAAACAAATAACAACTGAACGATCGACAATATGAAAGTAATGAAATAGATTAAGTCTATTTTATAGTGTGATTGTTCAATAACATAATCAGAAAACCAAGAAGTGATTATATTCAAGAACTTGAAAATTGTTCATTTACAAAGCTTGAGTAATCAGTTGTCAATTGAAAAATTCAAAGGTGATTGTACAAATGAGGGATATTGGATGTATAGATCTAACACTAAATTCCAAATAATATCTTGCGTGATTCTCGCCTTCAATAATGACAAAAATCCACACGTCGATTTTGATGTGTGTTGGACTGATTCTCGCTTCACGTTGATTGTGTTGCGTGTTGGATTGATTCTCACTTCACGCTGATTTCGTTGCATGTTGGACTGATCCTCACTTCACGTTGATTTCGCTGGCGTGTTGGACTGATTCTCGCTTCACGTTGATTTCATTGGCGTGTTGGAATGATTCTCACTTCACGTTGGTTTCGTTGGCGTGTTGGACTGATTCTCGCTTCACGTTGATTTTGTTGGTGTGTTGGATTGATTCTCGCTTCACGTCGATTTTGTTGGCGTGTTAGACTGATTCTCCCTTCACGTTGATTTTGTTGGCGTGTTGGACTGATTCTCGCTTCACATTGATTCTGTTGGCGTGTTGGACTGATTCTCCTTTCACATTGATTTTGTTGGCGTGTTGGACTGATTCTCACTTCACGTTGATTTTGTTGGCGTGTTGGACTGATTCTCGCCTTCAATACTAACAAAAATTCACACGTTAATTTCGTTGCGTGTTAGACTGTGCGATTGATGGAAAAGATCTCAAATTCTTCAAATCTAGTTATACTTACAAGCTTATCCTGACCGGTCGTAAATAACATATTCTCGCTTTCAATAATAATCAAAACTCACACGTTAATTTCGCTATTGGATATTATAGCATCTACCAATATGATATGACCAACATTAAGTAATATATTATATATGAGTTTTTATAAAATCAAATCAAATAATATTGGGCACTGATATTCAATTATTATACCAAAAAGGAAATTTGCCAGTAGATAATTCATAGAAAATTAAAGTAGCAAAAGGAAAATATTCATAATGGAATCTTGAGTTGGCACCTCTAATTGCCAGCAAATGGCATTGTAGAAATATCATTATCGACTTTAGCTTTCTCAAAAGTTGAAAGTTGAAATAATGATAAATTTTTGTGTCATTATCGATGATCTCAAATTCAAGCTCTGAAAATGAAATGTTTTTCATTTTCATTAAAGTTTTTTAGATTTAAGTCTTACACTAGAATAATTTTTACTGGAGAGTGTTTTTATTTACTAGATCAAGCAAGAAATTTTAATAAGAAGAATTGAAATATATATATAATAATAACTTTTTAAAAAAGTCAAAAGAAATATGTATTTTTAAAAATAGTTATTTAGCTATACGTTGTAATTTTTCAACAAATCTTTAAACAAAGATAATTTTACCACTATTTTTTAATAATCTTTACTTAATGTAAGTTTGATTTTTTCACACAAAGTGAAATATCAAGAATCAGATGATTATACAAAAATAAAAATATAACATGATAGTTAAATTTTTGAACACCTTTTTGCAAAGACATCAAAACTACTAAGAAAATGCACCCTCACACATGACAATAATAATATTGTCTCCATATCAAATAAATTAAAATAATCAATTATACAAAACATTTATGATCATGTTTTTTCATTAAAATTCATCTTACATCAATATTCCATTATTTTTAAAAAAAATACTAAAAACATCACTTGAATTCGTCTAATTCTCATTGACAACTTTAAATCTAAATATTCTATTTCTGTAAGCTTGTTAATATCATCGATAAAACACAATCATACTATAATAATCATGTAGATGAATTAATTTTCCTCATTGACAAATTACAAACCTCAAATAAGGAATAATAATAATAATAATTTTATATTAACAGTCAACATAGAGTGTTATTGCAATTATTAGAAACTTCAAGGGGCAAATATAAGAATATGATAATAATGAGGGACCTTGCGAGAAATATAGAAAATCTCATAGCTGGAGAGTCAATCATGGAAAGTAGTGGAGGGTTGCTATTTTTAAGCAATATTCCATCAAATTCATTGAGTTTTACTAATAAAATACCGCGTGAGTGAAGAAGGATAAAATCATTTTTTTTTAAATCGATAGATGTGTGATCGTGAAAGAATTTAAAGAAAAAGTTATGATGCTAACTTCGTATCGATTATAATTTTTTTAAAATAATGATCAATTTTATAAAAGTATGTACAAACTTGATTAGAAGGTATAACTCGTTATAAGTTCACTTAAGAATATTAAAGAAAGGAATTATAAAATCGAAATTCCATCTCAAATCTATAGAATAATCAAATTTTATCTCTAAAACTACTCTTTAGACATGTTCCACGTAGGGTTGATATGGATGGTTCCTAAAAAAGATTATTATTGATAATAATACTAATAATAATATATTCAATTCTAAAGAAAGAAAAAAAGAAGAAGACCATTTCTGGTTAATTATTTTAAAGAAATAATATATCCAGTAATTATGTCAAATGCCAAGTTAGACAAGGTTTCTCTTTATTTCAATTTATATGGATATTATTTTTTAAAATTTATTTAAGAAAGTATGATCATGTTTTATATTAAGAGAAACTTAATTTTATATTTATAGAAATACTATCACAAATTTCACAAATATATTTTTTTTCATAAACTTCAACACCTCAATCATATTCACCTACAATGAAACAAAGGAAATGCATTAAATTGTTCATAAGTATAATAATATTGAAAGGATTCACAATAACCATATTATTTGAGTTCAACTTTCATACATCGATGATTTATGAAATGTTAGTTTTTTTACGCTAAATTTACTTATAAAATTATGTACGTTTTTATCATTAAATCTGAATCTCGAAAAATATGTAGATTCAAAATTTAAAGGTTATAAATTTTTATATTAAATAAAAGTTATTGAGTTTATGTAAATTCATATATCGCATCATAAATTTTCCTCTTAAGAGTTTGTTATATCAAATTTCACTACTTCTTGACATGTATTACCTCAGCTACGGATCTATCGAAAACAATATTTCTACTTTCACGAGGTAAAAATAAAATGGAAAAACTGTCTTAGTAGATATACATTCATGACATATATACTAATTATACATATATTTCAATTAATTTTGTATTTTATCACTAATTAAGTATTTTTTACCATATATTGAGAAAGATATACCTGAATAGATGTATTTTTGTTATCAGATATACTAAAATACGGAGAGAGGCGAGTAAGATAGTCACATATCTCAAATACATACAAATCACACTAGATATATACTAATGTATCTATACAGATATTTGGTGTGGTACACATATATTTACAGGGGAGAGTGGCGAGCGAACGACATGGAAGGTAAGCGAAGGAGATTTGTCTATCTATCCAAATACATACAAATCCACTTGGATGAAATATATCTATAACTAATTCCACCTAATTTTAACTTCATATATCCTGAGATACTTGTATCTACACGTATCTGAACACATCAAAATCTATTAAGATTTGTGATATTAGCTCTTAACTAGTGAATTTTCTGTAAGTTTCTCTTACCCACTCTCGATTCTTTCGGAATCTGGGCTCAGGGGCATTTATATGTATCTGATGTGATTCACATAGATCTAAGATACCATATACACAGGAGAGTGGCGAGCGAATGACATGGGAGGTAAGCGAATATTTGTCTATGTATCCCAAATACATCCGAATCTACTTGGATAAAGTATATCTATAATTCATTCCACCTAATTTTAACCCCATATATCCCGAGATACACGTAGCGAAACACATCAAAATCTGGTAAAATCTGAGATATCTTAATTAGTGAAATTTCTGTAAGTTTCTCTTACCGGGTCTCAATTCTTCCGGAATATGGGTTCAGGGGCATTTATGTCTTTTCCAAAAGGCCATGAAAGTACACCCCCATCTAAATAAATTCCCATGATAATTTTCCATTTCATCACACATTTTGTTCTATCAACAAACACAGAGCACAAAAATTTTCCAATAAATTTTTTTAAAAAAAAATCCTCAAAAAAACCTCATCGGAAAATCATGTCGTGGCAAGTATATGTCGATGACCACCTCATGTGTGACATCGAAGGGAACCACCTTAGCGCCGCCGCTATCATCGGCCTTGACGGCGCCGTTTGGGCTAAAAGCTCAACTTTCCCTCAGGTCTTTTTTTTTTTTTTTTTGAAATGATTTTGTGAAAAAATTTGGATCTTTGACTGATTTGGGGTTCTGAGATTTAGTTGATTTCTCGGGTGCTTACTCAACTAATAGTTATTGTTTAAGAAAATCAATAATATTGGAAGCAAGGAGAATGGTGACTTTCAGGATGATAACTATTGGTTGAGTGAGCATCTAAGAAATCGACGTGATTCTGAGAGGAAGATGATTGATTGAAAGATCTATTTAGTAAAAAAAAATGTTTTTTTGTTCAATTGGATTTGATGTTGAACTCAGATTGGTTTGTTTAAATCTGATCTAGGATCTTTTTTTGGGTGATTGAAAGAATGTTGTCATTTTATCTGTTGTGGATTTGATTGTTTTTGTACTTCTTTTTTGATTTTTTAGTTCTTTCAAGGATGAAGTAGTTGACTTGTGGAGAATTTAGTATGACTATTTGGGTGATTTGTGAATACTGAAAGAGATATTATTGTTATTGGTTTTGATGTGTTGTCTTTTATTGGATTAGATTTGTTTTTGTGAGGGTTGAGTTTGATGGGAATTTTGGAAGAATATTAGTAGATGATCTTGACTTGCTTGGACTCTGTGAGATGATTTGATTGAAAATGGTTTTGATTTATATGCTGATCTTGACTTGCTTTGAATAAGTGAAATGGTTTGATTGAAAATGGTTTTGAATAAATCAATGTTGAGTGGTAAAGATTTGATCTTGATAAGTAGATGGTAGGATCCGATATAGAGGATTTATGATCTTGACTAGCTTGGATTCTGCGGAATGGTTTGTTTGAAAGTGGTTTTGATTTATATGTTGATCTTGACTTGCTATGAATAAGTGAAATGGTTTTGAAGAAATCAATATTGAGTGGTAAAGACTTGATCTTGATAAGTAGATGATAGGATCCGATATAGAGGATTTATGATATTGACTAACTTGGATTCTGCAGAATGATTTGATTGAAAATGGTTTTGAATAAATCAATGTTGAGTGGTAAAGACTTGATCTTGATAAGTAGATGATAGGATCCGATATAGAGGATTTATCATCTTGACTAACTTGGATTCTGCAGAATGATTTGATTGAAAATGGTTTTGATTTATATGCTGATCTTGACTTGCTCTGAATAAGCGAAATGGTTTGATTGAAAATGGTTTTGAATAGATCAATGTTGAGTGGTAAAGACTTGATCTTGATAAGTAGATGGTAGGATCCGATATAGAGTATTTATGATCTTGACTAGCTTGGATTCCGTGGAATGATTTGTTTGAAAATGGTTTTGATTCATATAGATGATCTTGACTTGCTCGGACTAAGCGAAATGAATTGATTGAAAATGGTTTGGAATAAAATCAATGTTGAGTGGTAAAGACTTGATCTTGATAAGTAGATGGTAGGACCAACATAGAGGACTTGATCTTGACTAGCTTGGATTCTGCGGAATGATTTGTTTGAAAATGGTTTTGATTCATATAGATGATCTTGACTTGCTCGGACTAAGTGGAATGATTTGATTGAAAATGGTTTGGAGTAAAATCAATGTTGAGTGGTAAAGACTTGATCTTGATAAGTAGATGGTAGGATCCGATGAAGAGGATTATGATCTTGACTAGCTTGGACCAAGTGAAATGATTGATTGAAAATGGTTTTGAACAAAGATAATATTAAGTTCTGATGAAGAACTACTAATAGATGTGGTAAAGACTTGATCTTGATAAGTAGATGGTATGATCTGATATTGAGGATTTATGATCTTGACTAGCTTGGACTGAGCGAACTGATTGATTGGAAATGGTTTCGAACAAAGATAATAGTGAGTTCTAATGAAGAACTACTGAGAGATGTGGTAAAGAGTTGATCTTGATGTGGTTGGTAGGATCGATATAGAGGGTTTTTATAGTTGATCTTGACTAGCTTGGACTAATGGAATGATTGATTGAAAATGGTTTTGAATAAAGCAATGTTGAGTGTCACTGAAGAACTACTTAGAAATGTGGTAAAGAGCAAAGAGTTGATCTCGATAAGTAGATGGTAGGAATTGATATATATAGATGATTTTGACTAGTTTGGACCAAGTGAAAGGGTTGATTGAAAATGGTTTTGAATAAAGGCAATGTTGGGTTCTATTGAAGAACTACTGAGGAATGTGCGATAAAGACTTGATGCTGATACACTAATGTTGTGAATAGACAAGAACAATTGTTTTTTTAATCAATTGCAAGTTATTTATGAATATGTTTGCCTTCTAATTTTACAATCTTGACTCATTTACAAAGATTTTGCAACTTATCGATATCCATGCTGGTGTAGTTCAAACCCTCAGAGATTGACGCTATCCTGAATGATTTTAATGAACCCGGTTCACTTGCTCCAACTGGCCTGCATCTTGGTGGCTCAAAGTACATGGTCATTCAAGGGGAATCTGGGGTTGTCATTCGAGGAAAGAAGGTATCTTTTATGACATTCAGAATCTTGTTGAATTGAAACTGCAGACAATAGGTTGTGCATTCTGTTCAAGCAATGCAGAGCATAATTATGTGATTTTCTTACTATGCAACTTATCTAGTGTTCGTTGAGGGTGTTATGTAGTACTTCAGGATCTTCTCTGTTAAACAACCAGAATCCGTGTTACATTTCAGAAAGTTGTGGAAAGTTAATACTTATTTGGAGATGAATTGAACTGAATCAAATGTGGAAAGGTCATAACCTTACTTCAAGTGGCTGTTCGTGACACTCCATTCTTTTTTTGTTCAGGGACCGGGTGGTATTACTATCAAAAAGACTGGTCAGGCTCTACTTTTTGGTATCTATGATGAACCAATGACTCCCGGCCAGTGTAACCTGGTTGTTGAGAGGCTCGGCGATTATCTCGTTGAGCAAGGTTATTAATTTGTTGGTAAGTGTTATCCACCTTTGCTATTTCTTTTGGGTATTTTCTTATGCAAGATTGACTTTCTAATTACCTGCTTTCATTTGAAATGATTGCAGAATTTCCTTTCAATATGTTTGTATTGAAGATTGTGGTGTTTGCTGATGATGGATACTCAAGAGTTGGGAAGTGGTAGATATGATACCTTTCTGGATTCAACAGTTCTCTCTTTGTATTTTGATTTTGCAAGAATTGGTTTAAATTATTTTCAAGTGAGACCCTCTGATTATTTTTGAGAGGGGAATGATTGTTGGTACTTTATAAATGGATTTCACTTTGCACAAAATTTGGCTTGTGTAATATACAGCTCCTGGATTTTATCTGTCAAAATCTTTTTCAGACATGCTTAGCTTCTGTTTCTGTGTATTTTGTATTCACAACCCCTTAAATCAGATGCCCTCCACCCACCCCACCACCACCACCACCACAAATTCAGGCACATCAATCAAAGACCTTGCTTACCGGATAACTTTCCTAGTGAAGGAGAGAAAGTTTGACAAGCTAAGAAGTCTCGTTGAATCAGGAACTCTGACTATGACGAATATTTTCACTAGTTTCAAAGGATTGGTTGACCCTTGGGATTGAATCTGGCAAGGAGGTGCCTTCTAAACGACTAAAACCTTGTTGTGCCAAAAATAGTAGGGGTGATTGACTCATCATCCTCTTCTTGATGTTTTTTCCTCTTCACTAGTTTCAAAGGCTTGGTTGACCCTTGGGATTGAATCTGGCTAGGGGGTGCCTTCTAAAAGACTAAAACCTCGTTACGCCAAAAATAGTAGGGGTGATTGACTCATCCTCTTCTTGATCCCCAATGATCCCCTTTTTAGCACCCCCAAAATGTTGTATCCAACCATAATTCAACCAAGCATGATACACCTCAACCTCAGTCCCAGCTAGGCAAATTGTACATATTTCTTTGACCTAATGGCCACATCTTATTCAAAAGGACAACTTTCCCCAGCATAGAGCAGTTAATATTGAAAACTATTGAGAGATATTTCCTCTTAAATAAAAAGGACCACATGGTGCATAGAACATTGTGTTAGCAGGGTCAGAGGAGCCACACCTCAAGGGATGAGATGTAGACAACTTACTGACTTAAACGGACCAACTTTTCTGATATATATAGGACCATGATCTGCAACTTGCTTTCCAAATATACTTGATGCATGAGAAAAGTTTGTGAAAACTTTATTACAAAGATTTAACTAAAATGAATTAGTACCAAGTTTGCTAGCCAATCACAAACAAGATGGATTACAAATGTTTCCACAGTTTGAATGACTGGAAATATCTTCTATTTTACATCTACCAAGGATCTACCTTGGATGTCATACAAAATTTGTGCAGTATAGATGATATCTGCATCAATAACCCAAGCATCCTTGGCTCCAACACATTTGAGCCTTCTCAAGGGAAACTTATATCACCTTGCATTATCCTGCTTTTACATTTTTTTCATTCCGGAATAGGCATCGTTCTATTCATCTGAGACATGTTCAGAAGGGTACCAGAAAGAACAAAGGAAAAGCCACAAGTAGATGTTGAGTCCACCAATAACTCCTTTGAGGGGATGATGATGAAGACTTGGAAGGACCAACAGTTGTATTATTAACAATAGCTTTTTTACCCCTGTGAATTTTAAAATCAGAAAACGAACATTATTATCGGAGGAGGGCAAGAATACACTAGTGTGTGTGTGTGTAGTTGTATAATGATTTAGTTAGATATACATACCCAGTCGTCGCATAGAGACAGTTATCATAACCTGTATTGAGAAAGAGCTGTCAGACTAGATTTCAAACACAAGGAAGAAGATATCTGCACATCTTTGTTTGAAATACAGTACATGACTACTTCAGAATATGCAGCTGAAGTAGTGTTTGTGAATCAGCAAATTTACCAACATAGGAACGCCATCAAACTAAAATTGTTAATATCACTCAGCTACATCTGTCTACATACTGACAACATCCAGTAGCAGCATAAAATAGACCTTGTAGCTTTTTTTTGAAACTGGTAATGTTATTGTACTTCTACAGCAAATGGACTACACTAACAATCGACACTGAACTAACCCTGAGCCATTTTGAAATTTGACAGTTAAAATGTTTGTACCTCGAGGGGTCTTTCAGGTTTGCCTCTCTACCTCCACGAGGTAGGGGTAAATCTGCGTACACTCTACCTTCTGCAGATCCGACCTATGGGATTACATTGGGTGGGTTGACGTTGGTCAAATCTGATTTTTTGACTTATTGTGTTTGATGCTCTAAGAAGACTGATAGGACTACACAGTTTAAGGCAAAGAGATGTAATTCTACATTTACAAGATCTAGTACTACCTAGTCTAATTGATCTGTGAAGAGTTGAACATGGTATAAACATGCATTAAAAGAAGAGAATGAAATGAGTCTGTCTACATACTTGGATTCTTGTTTGTTCTAACGCCAACCCCTCCAAAAGTGCAAGCAATGTCAGTAGCTCCATTTTGCTGGTAGTAACTGTTGAACGCAAAAGAAGCATGTGATGCAAGGTTATCAGGCTCGAAACAAGGTTGGCTAGGTTGTATAGCGGAGCAGTCTACATTTCCAGAACCACAAGCCCAACTCAAGGCATTCTGAAGTTCAGCTTCAGATGCAGAAGATGAGGCAATGCACCACGTTCCATTTGAACCGGTATTGTTTCCACCTGCAGTCATGTCTACAACACCCTTACCGGTAAAATCAAGGTTATATACACTTGTCTGGTCTGGGAAAAACAAACCCCAGTTCCTCTCAGATTCTAAACCAGGCTTCCTGTTCTCATTGAACAATGAGAAAACATAAACATCAACTGCTCCTCCTGTCTTCGCAGGAGTTCCAGTATTGTTGATAACATGTCGTATCAAATTTGTGTTGTAAGTCTGTGCATTATCTGGTGTTGCAGCTGTCTCTTTTGGTGATCCTTTAGATGGCCAGCCTGTCTCAGTGACCATGATATTAACTGTTTTGAAATTTAGAGCCATTAAAGCATAGTTAATAGCATCAAGCTGAGCATCGAACATGTTCGTATAAAGTAGACCAGTGTTGGGATCAATCACTTCAGAGGATGCCTCAAATAGAGCATAATCTAGGGACACATTGGTAGAAGAATCTCTATATGCATAATACGGATATAAGTCAATCATAAAAGGTGACTGATTCTCTGCAAGGAATTCCAACATCGGTTTTAGAAAAGAGGCGTGACTACTGTTAAATGCCCCTGCAGAAGGTGGGAATGATCGGGATAATACGCCCAATGAATGGGTACTAGACACTTTAATCCTCCTATGAAGACCAGCTTTTTTCAAAGCTGTAAACACATTTTGCATTGCAGGTACCACCAGAGCAGCTGTAGTATTTGGGGCTTCCGTGAGTTCAGCACCCACGGTTATGTAAGTGATTTTCGTGGCTGGATAGTAAGGAAGTATGCTATTTTTTAACCATGTATTGGCATTGGACTCAAATTGAGAAAACGCCAGCAAGTCTGAGTTTGGAATTCCAATCATAAGCTCAATTCCAGTATTTGCAAAGGCCTTGAGGACCTGGATATTTGAGTCGTATATCCTTACATATTTGATGTTGTGCATTTGAATGAGCTGCACAGCTTTTTCAGGCGTAGGAAGATCATCGGCATTTCGTCCATAGCAAATTCCAACTCTGCTTGCTCTGCAAATGCCTGCCATATAGTGAAGAATGGTCAGCGGTCAGCACAGGAATATCCAAACAAACTATCATTGGTAATACAACATGTAACTCTTTCTGGTATGGAAAACACCCAAGTAACCAAATTACGATGTCTCTAAGCAAAGGTTTAGGCATATACATCATTATTTTCTGTCATTTTGCAACTTAATTATTACTTCGTCTATATAATGTCACTTTTTCAACAATTAAAATGACTCCCACACTAACAGATCATTTCAATATTCAACAAAGACGAAGTAAGGTTCTCAGCAACTAGAGGTTATGTAAGATGCAAATTTCTGAAATAACTAAAAGAAATCCAATGTGTTGTACCAATGCATATTGTATCAGTTGTTCACTTATACTCCGAGCTCATACTTTCGTTAATATAGTTGGTCAGCATGAGTTACTCAACCATAGCCCTTTGTACATATTTAGTGGAGAGGTCATGCGAATGGTAAGAGACCATTCTCCTCAACAGAAAACAAATGTACAACACACGAAACACATTGCTCTGACTTGCAATGTGGGGCACTGACAAAAAGAAGCGATCAGGTGAATGAATCCATTTGACTATTAATTCGTTCATCGTTGCTCGTTAAAGATTGAAATTTGTATGCAAATCCAGTACTTAGAACCAGTGTTGGAGCCACATGTATTCAAGGGGGTCTCATCAATTGACACCCCATTGTCGGAAAATTACATGTATAGCTAGGTAAAGAAGTTTTTTTTATGTATATATTACAATTGACTCCTCTTGACTTCTTCGTGGGTTTACTCTTTTATATCTTGACACCCCTAAGGCTAAACAAATATCCTGACTGCGCACACTGCTTAGAACCAACTTCCCTAACCTCCTCAAGTCCAATTATAATTTGAGGTTTTAGAAGATAATAGCTAGTTATGAAGAGGAATCTCGAAACCATTACAAATGCAATCAACATCACTAATAAAGCTAGAAAAGAACAGCATTCAAAATGCAACCACCATATTCAAAGTAGTCAGAAACAATTACAACACAATAATGCATATATAGTGGATCACAGCTAACAAGTTCTGTCGTTTTTCACATGTTGTAATACTTACACAAGTCATGGAAATGAACCACATACAAAAAACAGAAGTAATGGAAAACAGACAAATAGTAATAAGTTCAACTATAAGAGGACAACGTGGACCAAAAAACCAAAGTTATATATTTCCTTTAAGTCAATATACACAACATAAGAAGGGGTAAACACATGGTATTTACTTCATTTCAATACAGATTAAGATTTTTTAAATGAAAACCCCAAATAAAGCAAGGCATAAGCTGGTCAAAGTTCACTGCAAAATCTAATCTTTATTCCAGAAAAATAGTTACATACACTAAATATAATGATCAACACCTATGATTATAGCACTGGAAGCTGAAACAAGTTAATACGACTGAAATTATCATCAAGAACCTAAATAATCAGTATCTCAAAAAAAAAAAAATCTGCAATTTTTTTTTTTACTAGAGAAATTAAAAGAGTAGAAGTACCAAGAATCAGTAAGAGCAAAAATGTGCTACTACTATTAAAATGGAACCCCCAAATGAAGCAAGGTATAAGACGGTCAAAGCTAACTACAAAAATTTAATCTTTCTGCCAAAAAATAGTTACATACAGCTACATTAGTTTGGGGGGAGGGGAGTAAATGATTAACACTTATGATTAATGCAATAATGAACCACTCAACTGAAACAACTAGTTAAATATGAGTGAAATGTATCATCAAGAACCTAAATAATCAAACATCACTCAAAAAACAATCTTAACTTTTGATTAAAGAAATGATAAGTCTAGAAATACCAACAAGCAATAAGAACAATGAAACTCATCACTCAAAAAAATTTGAACTATTTACTAAAGAAATGATAAGGGTATAAGCACCAACTACCAAGAATCATCAAAGCTCACAATGAAGCTCATCACTCAAAAAAATCTGAACTTTTGATTAACAAATGAAAAGAGTAATAGTACCAAGAAGCATTAAAAACAATGAAGCTCATCACTCATAAAAATCTGAACTTTTGATTAAAAAACTGAAAAGGGTAGAACTACCAAGAATCATTAAGAGCTCACAATGAAGCTCATCACTCAAAAAAATCTAAACTTTTTACTAAAGAAATGAAAAGGGTACGAGTACAACTACCAAGAACCATTAACAACACACAATATTCATCTCATCACTCAAAAAAATCTCAACTTTTCACTAAACAAATAAAAAGGGTATAAGTAATTACCAAGAATCACTAAGAGCACAGAAGCTGCAAATATGATACTAAGTCCTCTTGCCATTCTACTTTCACCACACTGCTAACTACACCAACTTTGCCTCTATGAATCTGCTTCTTCTCTTTGTTTATCTCAAGAAATGTGCTTTCTCTTTATTAGGCAAATAAACTTTTTATCACAACGGCTCTTTGTGAGCTCAAGATGACTATAGCCACTGCAAAAATAGTACAGAGCTGTGTGTCGGACAGTGTTAGCGGATTCAAGAATATATTATCAAATGGAATTCAGAGAATTAGCCTCGATTCCGCAGCTTTAATTAAAAATAAATTGTGTACAGTTATGTTTTGGCATATTAGCATGTTTGTTCCCCCACCACTAGGAAAGTATAAATACCAAATTAAAAAATAGAGTTAATGGTCGAAAACACAATTCATATCACGATGATAAAGTGGTAAAATATTTATTTTCAATCAGTAACTTGTGTGTAGGTCGATTAAACATTAAGGTGTGTTTTAGGTGATTTCATTCTTAAAATTTGAACACAAGATATTTGATTACTCCCTATTCAAGATGATTTGATTCAATTATAAGACATTTGATTAAGAGATATTTATACTCTATCGTCAAAAAACTTTGGAGATGCAATTAATATATATTTGCATAAAAAAGTTATACATTCAAAACTAAATGCTCCCTATCCAAAAAGACTATTCTCAATATTCAACCTAAAACATTAAATTTAAAATGAAGAAATACTTATCGTCCTATTTTGTGTATGTAGTCAAATAATTTAGAAACATACATTTGTAGTTAGTGATGTAACATTTCATGTTCATTGAATTTAAATTCTCCAAAATTAGAAGTATTTAGAAGTTCAAAACATGAAGAGTACGAATTCGGTAAAATTACCATTTTGCCCTCAAAAAGAAACTTTCGAGGTTTTAATTCATCGCGATGAACATGATAAGAACAAATGGAGAATGCAATTGTGGAGTTAGTATAATGAGATTTGTTAAATTAATCATGTTATTATGTCCATCGTCGTAGAAGCTGTTTCTAAAGAAAAATTATTGACCTTTAGCATTCAATCAATTAATCCCACTAACAGAAAGAAAAAAAAACATTTTTCGGATTAACTCGTGATTTCTAGAACTCATAATATATGAATAATGGAGTATATGTTAAATCAAGTTGTCCCAACTAGTGTATTATTGAGGCACCTTTTTCATTTGAGCTTTTTTGTATTTCATAATTCATAAAGTTAGGTCTTTTTTTTATTTGACGTTTAGTATTCATATTAAAATCTAATTAAATTCAAATAACGTGTTGCAACGCTATTTAGAAAAAGTGTTCTCAAAAAGATTTTTTTATTTTTCAAAACTCAAACCCAAAATTTGACGGAGAGACTTCAATCATTTCGCCACAACTCTTATCGATAAGCTTACATCTTCGTTATGTAGAGGGAGTAGGTCCCAAATGTGAGACACGGCTAAGCTTTAGTACAAAAAAATCTGAATTCTGAAATAAAATCTAAAGGATCCCTTAGGTCCCATACATATTTTTTTAAAAAAAATTGAAAAGACATTTATAAATCATTTTGAATATATATTTGTTTATCAAATTTATCCATTATTTTAACCTCAATCAGAAAAATAAATAAATTAGGATTTGATTCATGTCTAAATGCCTAATAAGTCCTTTAAAAGGAAATAATTAGAGGTATTAAATATACAATTTGGCGAATTAAAATGAATTGAGTTAACGATTTTAAGCATTTTTTGTGTACTAGTCCACTAATTTTCCAGGTCAAACGACTCCGTTGGCCCCCAAACTAAGCTAGGGCGGGCCTTACATGCGCGATGACTAGTACTCGTTGCATTTTCATTAATGGCAAACTAGTAAATGTGCTCGTAATGAATAAATCAATATTTTTTCCATCAATTTATAAGTAGTGAAAATCAAATACCATAAACATTCTGTTATATTTTTGCTCTGTTCAAATATATTTCATTTCAATACTAAAACTAAAAGGAGGAATAAAGAAAAGTACCCAAAAAAAAAACTCATATTGAGGTTAAATTTTGTAAACAGGAGTGATTCCCAGCAGATGGAAACACTTTCTCATGACAACTGCTGTTGCCTCACACAGCAAGAGTCTGCTTGTTTCCTCAGCCGAGCCAACGACCTGCAAAAGTTCCGAAATATGTTCATAAATGCAAGCTATTGCATATTTATTCTAGCAGTATATATTTTCATTTAACTATCGAGTATCCAAAGCCATTGGTCCAACTGATCTAAATTCGCACTAGAGAGGCTTGCTATGGGTAAAACGCTCTCTACTGAAGGTTGTTTGTTTGGATTGGCTTATATTAGGTGCTTTTGAGCTATAAATCATCCAAACAAGCTCTAATCCTTATGTAGATGTAGTGGATGAGTTCTCCATGTTGGGATAGACTCTCGGATTGGAACAACTATTCTAAGAGATCCAACCGATGCACGTTCCCCCATTGGCTAAACCACTGCTTCAGGCTAACCCTTTTTCCTAGCTGGATCTTAACTCATCCTACAGCACAGCCTAAGTGGTTTCTATATTCAAGATTTTCATGAATCTTAGACAATGAACTATAGTTATTTGGTGTTCCACTAGTGGGTCAAGCTGGTCTATAGCAACTTTAGCGACAGGTTTATAGGGGGCGCATAGTATTTGTTTCACGATTTCTTTGGTTCATAGCTTTATTTCCTGGTAGGAAAATTTCATACCTGACAGTTGGTATAGAATTTAGTGAAGTCTTCAGATATATTGTAAAGATATTCACACACCAAGTGTGGCGAAAGATTGGTACAAGCGTCTTCAACAATCTGCAAAAGAGACGACAAAATTTTTACTTGATTAGAACTATGCAGAAACAATAAGAAATCATTAAGTGATAACAAGATTTAATAAATTCTTACTTCAGCAAACTGGAGCAAATGGAGGCCTAGCATACGTTCATCTGGATGAGCCAAATCTATTGCCGCACTCTGTCCAGCGAAAATGAATTGATGAGCACCACAAATAGTAATTCTACATCACTCTTGTAATTTTAACATTACTGAAATATCCGTTGCACGGATGCACCAGTGCGAAGGTGTGAGAGGTTGGCTATGGATGGTTATAGGAGAGGCAGAGGAAGATTGAAGAAGTATTGGGGACATGTGATTAGACAGGACATGACGCAGCTTCAGCTTACCAAGGAGATAAGCTTAAGATAGAGATTATGGATGACACAGATTAGGGTAGAGGGTAAGTTGGGTAGTTGAGAATCGGCTTAGTCTTTCATACTAGTAATAGTAGTATTACTCTGGGAGAGTTTCATGTTATTCCATTTCTGTTCCCAGATTTCACTGGGTATGTTGTCGTACTGAAATATCTGTTTAACATTAACAAACTACCATGTTATCATGTGTTTGCCTACTTCAAGAATTTTTGGGTGGCCATAAAGGGGCCTAAAAGCAAACGGTTGAAAGGTTATTCGGCCCACCCGACTAACCCGTGGACGAAACTCTTGACAAAGAAGAGTTCAGTTGGGGTACATAAAATAGATGAGATTATCAGATTACCTTTTTTAACTCCTCTATATCTTTACCAGACTTCCTGATGATTGAACAAATACGAGCATGTGCATAGAGCAAATAAACAGCGGTATTTCCCTGCCAATCACAGAAGAATACAAGAGAATCAATTCTGAACAGAGAAACAGAATAGAAAAGGCTGCAGCAAAAATAAGTAACTAAGAGAACACGTCCATACAGATAGAGAACAACCACAAAATGAAAAACATGGACTGCTCGAAAACAAAATCAGTTAAAAGAACATGTAAAGACTCTTGTGCTTCAATTATAAACCAAGTGAATGGAATAACTGAGTTGTTTCTGTATAAACTAAAAGAATTTAAAGAGGAGCCAAATGACTTTGCAAGAAATCTGGTCAATTTGAAGAATTGAAATTGGGTCGAATAACCTGTTGAAAATGATTAACAGATCTATTCATTTCATGAAACGATATCCATTCACATACCTTATCACTAAGCATCTGATCAAAATTGAAGGTGTAATTGGTCAACCTGTTGTTCTTCAGGTCAGCGTATCTGGTTTAAGGTACCAAAAGAAAGGGAGAACAAAAGAAAAGTCAGGAACTTACTGAGACAAAAAGAAAAGCACCAAAACATATGTATAGAAAAACTCTTACTACGTCAAAATCACCTATTGTAAAAACTGCAAAGATGAGATATCACATCTAAAGATACATAACAATACACCACATCCTTTTAGGCAGAAATGATGTTTGCCCAAGATTGAAAATGTTTCTTTCTAGTGCTCTTTTTATGAAATAATTAACTCCGTTTCAATTTGTTTGTCTGGTTTTGACTTGGCACATAGTTTAAGAAAATAAAGAAGACTTTTGAATCTTGTGATCTTAAATCAAAGATATGTGGAATGTACCAAAATGTCTTTTAATCTAGTGGTCCTAAACATGTCATGTGAAAAGTTAGAATTAAAGAGTAGCCAAAAAAAGAAAAGGGCATTCTTTTTTAAATGGACTAAGAAAAGGAAAACAAGACAAACAAATTGAAATGGAGGGAGTACTTTCTTTGGTTCTAGATCACTGTATGGCAAATTTGACTAGATGCGGAGATCAAAGAGTTGGTTTGAGTTGTTTATATCAGTTGATAAAATTTTGATTTGATAGGGAAAATAACATATCACAGATTAAAAGTTCCAATTGTCGAATAAATTTTTTGTCTCAACACTAAAAAATATTTCTTTCTTGGAATAAAATGATACACACAACAAGTTCTTTACTCAGCATGAAATTGGAGTACATTACAGATGTTATAACTGACAATAGGGTATAGGACAGTCTATCATCCCTTATCATTACCCATTTCATCCAATTGGATATGTTCTTATTTATGTTCCCTTTCTTACAAATTGACATTCTTTAATCATCTAATGAATATATTTACTTCTTGAGAACAGAAAGCCTTCTTCAATGAAACAGCTTTTTTACGTTCTGGCTTTCAATAAGAATACTTTAAATGAAAAGATAACTACCATTAATGAAACAGTTGAAGGTTTCCTTTCTTTAAGTTGGAAGGTTTTCATGTGTAAAGCACCTTTATTAAAATATATATATATATATATCTGTGTGTGTGTTTAATCCAACAATGACTGAACTTGAAAGCTATGGATCAAATTACCAGCTCATTTTTGATCTCCTGCAAAATATAAAGTAGCATGCACAAGGATGAGGAACTTACTTAACAGCACCATATCCTACTGCTTCAGCAGTTTGCTCTAGTTCCTCAGCTGTCCAATCTTTAGTCTTACCTGATAAGACAATCATGATATGTATAACTTGAAGTGGTACTCTTTCACAATTTCACTACATTATTACCCATAATATTCACAAAAGAGAAGCTATGACGAGCAAAGACATACAAGCAGAAATGAAATTAAGCCCAAAATGCCATATACCAAAGTTATCAAACAACATAGAACACACCTCTTTCTTCAAGTGCTGCTTTACACCGCTTCTTGGCATCATCAAGCAAATCAACCAGCTTAACCACCTCCGTACTTCGAGTTCGGAACCGCTTCCCATCTTCCCCTAAAACTAGACCAAATCCTACATGACTGGCTTTGGGGTAATCATTCTCATTTGGAGGAAGCCAGCCCGCACGATTTGCAGCCTAGAAGAGAATTTTACCCAGAAGGTAAGAAAAGAAGCATGAGTAAAGCTCAATCCCAACAAAGTTGATTCATTGTATCATACTCCAACAGAGGAAAGAGAGGGGTATAAATATCAGGAACTTACAGAAAAGACCATCTCAAAGTGCTCTCGCTGTCCAACATCAGTCACATATATCATCCAGTCTACTTTTTCTTCATTCAGTCGATACCTACAAAGACGCAGATAGGAAGCTTAAATGAAATATAAACATTTTCTGAACCTTTAATAGCTTCTGCATAACATTGTTACTCCATAGCATCCCAATGAAAATTTGCCTAGCAAATTCACAACTACCGCTGCCCATCTAGTTATCTTCATAACAGCACAATTCACAACTCCCTCTACCCATAGACTTTACAAATTTTCACTTGTCTGTAGAAATCACTGATATGTATAATACCTATTGGCTCTATGACAAGATATTTTCCTCCCATGCGTCATATACAAATCATATGCCACTCGTTTAAAACCTCAATTCTGATACAAGGGCAGAACTGATCACCCATTGGAACCCACAAGAGAATGTGCATTCAACTTTCAGCAAATTGAATATTTCTTTTTTTTTTTTGTTGATGATCAATTACTTAGAAACAAATCATTCGATGAAAGAAAATAACCAAAAGGACATGTGTCACACTTGCAGAAGTGAGACAAACTCACAACAACCATTGAACCTTATATTCTTGATGAGAAAAAAGGCAATATTTGCAAAGTCTATCCAGAAACACAAATTACAACTAGACTAACCATAGAGCAGTAAGATCGGTTGAAGCATAGTTGAAACCACCATCCCTCTTCACAACAATAAGAGGTATTTTCTTCCCTTCAATAAAGATGACACGGGCTCCTTCACTTTCTTCAATTAATCCCTTCTCATTAAGCATCTCTAAAGCTTTGGGAATATACGGATTATAAAAGCTTTCACCCTAAAGGAAGAAACACCAAATTAAATCCATGAGGCTTTGCTCACTCATAAAATGGGCAGGAAATGCTCAATAAAGAGAAAAACATAAACCAGCTGGAAAACCCTCCAACTGAACAACTATCAATTCTTCCTAGGTTCATTTACGACATATGACAGGATAAACCATACATTGTAAAACAAATAACTAATTTACTGAAAACAATACCAGAGACTAATGGCTCAATTATAGCATCCATAACATATTTTTTCTTTGACAGGTGAATCCTACACCTAATTCAAGATGAAATTAGCTTAATACACCAAGTTCTTTCACTCCCCCCATCCTCTTGAATAAGTTTGGATCATCAAAAAGAATCTATAACGAAGAAGAGGTCTAAGAGTGATGAAGCAAGGCAACACCGCAAAAGCTTGAACAAACTCTACGATTCGGCAGATTAGATTACGACAACTCCTTTTCAGAAATTAATTCACTTGTTTTTCTTTTCAGCAACTATTACTATTCAAATCACAAGGCAGCTGCAATGTAAATAGGACAGTTCACAGTAATACTTGAGCAGCAACGCAATCCTTATCTCTTTAGATTTCTCATCTACAAGGAAGGACCTCTAGAGCAGTCTCCTTGAAACTGATTGAAAAAAGGTATTTGGAAGTTGAAGTTGTGTTTGAACAAGCATTTAACATGAAAAATTGTAGAAGTTTTGTGAGCGAAAAAAAAAATCATTTGAGGAACTGGTCAAAACCACTTGCCCAAACTTGAAACTCGTCTTCAAATAAATTCAAAAAGTCAGTTCAATGTATAACCAAACGCTGTTTTGAAAAAAGTTGGAAAATTGTTCATGTCCAAATGAGTCTGAAGTAATTCACAACCATGTCAGAAGTTGAGATTTTGCTCCTTGGCATTTTGAGTGAAGAAGTTATAATGAATAGCAATCGTGCAGTTGTACTGAATATACAATCTGCATTTATTGTTAAATTGATACTTTACCAGATAAAAATAAACTAAAACAAACATCATCAACATCAATTTGGTATTTTACATTCTAGTGCCCGGTAACTAACATGCATAACCACATATTGTAGTCTGCCAGAATCTGTCACACTATACTCTGTTCCATTTCATCATTCCAAGACCTTCTGAACTACTAGAATCAAATTTTAAATAAGTGGGAGCACAAGGATGTAAGAGATAGAAAACAGATTCACACTTTATCAGGTGCTAAATAGACTTTTTTGAAGATGCTAATGTTAGCATATACTTACCTGTGCCAATTTATAGCATGAAGTATTGAAAAACCTTGTCCATAGTTTACGAGGAGGCTAAAGAAAACTAGCATGGCAATTGCATGACACACTCGAGGACAACCAGAGAACTACTGCATGTCCCCATAGAGTCATCCAAAGTTCTATACAATTTAGGTGGAAGAAAAAGCTCACTGTAGTACCTTTTCCTCCAAGTGAACCCCAAGTCTCTCATAAACCTTCTGAAATTCTTTTCGGCTGATTTCACATATTTGTGCCCATGCCATCCTATACTTCTCATCCCCACCCTGTAAGACATGCACATGCACAAGTAAGAGAAACACATCAGATACAGCATTTCACTTAAAAGTAACCAACTATTTGCACTGATCCTTCAGTAAGGGAGCTATCCATTATTGTATGTAATCCCTTTTCACTCGAGCCAGCAAAAGAGAAGCAATAGAGATACACAGAACATATTCATCAAACCCCACCCCCAATAACAAACTAATTACTCAACTCTGCATAACCTCTCAAAACAAGATATGATCAAACATGCCAAATTTAATAAGAAAATAAAAAAAGGTTACCTGAAGACTAACAACTGCCTTTTGCGCCCTTTCCTTGAATTCAGCATCATTGTCAAATCTTTGTTTTGAAGCCTTATAGAATACCTAGCAATAAATGAAAATAATGATTAACTCGTCAAGTAAAATAAATTTCTGCCTTCCTATCCACACAACAGCCTGCTCTTCCAAGGAAAATCTCACGAAACATGATATAAGGCATGCTTTGCTACAAGCAAGCTCAAGATCTCAAGTAATCTTGTGTGGGCATTCAAGGTTGCAAATATGTACAATCAAAACCTCACCATTTTCAATTTTCTAGTCATGACTAATAATTGCAGACTCAATGTATCAATCACTTTTTCAGAATAATTTTCACTCTATTTGAAAATCAGTTTTTTGGCCATGAAAATTATCAATCCAACTTGATGTTGTATTTCGAATTCGGGGAACAGCTTATAGCATGTTTCCAACTCACTTTTCACTTTCAAAGTTGTATTTAAGTACATTCAAGCATGATCATTATTTCAAATATTCTTTGCAAAAAGTAACCAGACACAACTTCATCTTCAAACTCCAACTCCATAAATTTTAAACAAGTAAAAAATATTTGGAATACTTGGCCAAACGCCTACTTAATAACAGGTCAACAAATAACTGCAAAGAAAGAGCACGGGTAAACAAAGGAAACAACACTAGTCAAATCAGAGAACTCTATCCAATGCTAGACGGTAATATGCAGGTTGCATGCTCTATCAGAATCTAGATGTAGATAACAGGAGAAAAACAACTATAGTGAATAAGAACCAATACTCACCTCCAGATCTCCAATTGCTGGAGCACTACCAGCTTCCCAATTAGGAAATTTTTCATAAAGAAACTCAATTAACATTCCGAACTGCAAAAGAAATAACAAGTATGAGACCCTAAAACAAATTGGTATGGAAACAAACATTTCTAGTAGAAGATACACTTTTCCATGAGTTTGAAAAGAACAATAGTTGATCAAGCAGCTCATAATCATTGTATTGATTTGAAGATATAAAAAACACTTATGGTTCCCTCATATGATTATGTTGAAGGACATGCAGACCAGCAATGATTTGCAAGCAAAGCCAATAGATATATCTCATAGGTATTACTCTTTTTTTTAGATGAAGTATCTCATAGGTATTACTCATGGGAAGAGAATGAGAGATTACTAAGCATGAAATCTACCTGTGTGCCCCAGTCACCCACATGGTTTCTCCGAAGAACATCAACATTGGAAAACTCCAACATACGGGCCAGAGTGTCTCCAATTATGGTAGATCGTAAATGACCCACATGCATCTCTTTTGCTATGTTGGGTGATGAGAAGTCAACAACAGTCCTTTTAACAGGAAGCTTGGGTGCCCATGTCTCAATGCCATCTATTAGCATCTTTTGAAGACTCTGTATCAGTAAGACTGAAGTGTTATTATATGATTCTAACCTACCAACTAAAAAAAACTGCCAGCAAAACCAGAACTGGTTAAAGAAAATACCTTTGCTATCCATTGCCTTGCTAATACAATATTAACAAAACCGGGTCCTGCTATAGAGCAATTCTCTATCATTTCCGATGTAGGAAGATTTTCTATAATTGCCTAAAATGTGAAAGCAACTGATAGTAAGTTGGAAGCTTTCACTTCTAGAACCATGTTTGGAAAAGAAATGACGTAGAGATTAACAGGATATCTAATCACCTTTCCAACAGGCTGAGGACCCTTGAACTGTGTACCTTTGCCTTTAATTTTATTCCACAAGCTCATTGCATTATTGCTGCCCAAAGTTTCAAAGTGAGAACTTACGAATTAATCGATTCATTACTGACAAAATAGCAATAAACAGCTAGAAAGTTAAAAGGATAGCGTTCAACATTAGAGAATAATCAGAGTAAGCCATACCATTGATAGTCACCATGTTTTGGATCATTGCAAATAGCAACCAAAGGCTGTACCTCTGGAATATCAGGGAATGCTGCTTTAAGTGATTCCTCAAATAGCTTTGCTATTTGCTGCTTTTGACTCCCAATAATTTCTTTATCCTGTTCAGAGAGGTGGCATAAATAACTTAGTTTATGCTTAAGCCTAAGTTGTACTGTTTACGGATGGCACTCTTTACAAGGATGCTATATTATGAGATCATGACTTACATTTTCCATGGTTGATATTGTCCTTAAAGATACTCCTACTGCACCAAAAATTCTCCTAGATGTTGCTCTGAGAATACCTGTCTAGTGTTACGACACCACAACAGAAATTACTTAAAGCACTTCTATATTGCATCTTGTTGAATAAATAAATAAAAGTCACGCTCTTTAAAAGCTTAAGCTTTAGATGAAATAGTCATACACTACAACATGGTACAACATGGTATCAGAGCAAATAAAGGTCCTACATTAAAGTATCACCGCCACAAATTGTCAAAGATTAAAAAAATGCACGAGTTTGGCCCATTAAAAGGAATCATCCCCACATGTGAAGGGGCATGTTGAAGATATAATTAAGTAAAAAAGATGGTCACATACTAAAGCACATCCAAAGGAAATCTATATTATAGTACAATGGAACATTCAACCCTTGGGAACAATTTAGATACTTGAAAACACAAGGTAGTGCCAACAATTTAACATGTTAATTTCTTAACGGTGGTGGTTAACATGGAAGATCATAATAGTTTGCATCTCATATGACATAATTTAAATTGTACAAAAGGTGTTCAATTTATTATCCAGCAAAAACATCTCCCTTTTTCTTCTTCTTTTTTTGGTCCGGAAGAAGAAATTATATTATCGCTTCTTTCTTCTTTTGCTTGTGATACCTTAGTCTACCATCTGTTCAAAGCTGTTCACTACCTTTTTTTCTTAAATGAGCCTCTACCATGGACACTACATTTTTCTCTTGACCACAAGACTCGAGATTCAGAAAATTGCTAGGTTCCTCAGCTGTGTTCATTCTTAAAATTAATTGAACCTTTTACATGACACTTGTGCACGTCAATTCTAACAGGCTGTCCAATGGATTAGTCGAGTTGCGCTCAAGTTGGTCCAAACCTCACAATTGTTAGAAAATAAGTATGAAGGGTTTGCCAATACATTATATTCCATTCATCATGAACAACATTACAAACATGACCTACATCCATTAGGAAGCCATTGAGCAAGCTACAGCCTACAGTGTTCAGCAACATTACCTTAAAAAATAGGGTTATAGATAACATTGACTCATTTGGGGTCAAGGTTAGCATTATACAGAGACGATAAAAACCATTCCTAGTTTCAACAGCCAACGTCCAGTACACAGCATTAAAGTCAGTGAAATTAAGTTCAATTTGTGTGCTTTACTCCCACAACAAAACACACCCAATAAACCACAACAAGCTTATCTAAAGCAGTAGATAAGCATAACGTCAGCTAAATTTACATGAAAAGCAACAACAACAACAAAAACAACAACAACCACATACCCAGTGTAGTTCCACAAAGTGAGGTCTGGAACGGTAGTGTTAAGTCTCTCACGTCAGTGTAATACTATGACTACCAGTATGGACGAAAAAAGCAATACAATGCACATCCAACCACTAACCTTCTACCCTAATCTGTGTACTCCACACACTTCCTATCTAAGGTCAAGAAAAGCATATTCAAAAAACAAACACAAACTCTAAGTTCAACAAGTTAGTCCCTTTATAGCATGGACAGAAAGAAAACACTTTAAATTGCACTCATACTTTTACCTCAATTACTAACTACTCAACTCAAGAAAAACCCACACCCCAAATAGCTAAAAGCATCAAGCTTTAACATAAACAATGGTCAACAATCATAACAACATTACCCCATAAAGTTAAAACACTGTAAATTGCATTTCATACTTTTGTCTCAATTACTAACTACTCAACTTAAGAAAAACCCACATACCAAATAGCTAAAAGCATCAAACTTTACAATTAAAAATGGTCAAACTTATAACAATAACATTATCCCATCTACCATCAACAAAAGCCAGAAAAACAACACCAAACAAAAATTTTTAAAAAAAACTCACAAACCCAAGAAACTGAGATTAGAAGCTTACGGGTATGGAGGAAAAAAGGGGAGAAATTGGGATTTAGAAGCTTAGCAGATGGAGGCGGAGAAAGTGAAAGTAATGGAGGAATTTTGAGGGAAATGGCGAAGCTATTCATATTCTTTATAAAGCTTTATTATAAGTTGTGTTTGGGTTTTTATTTTTTCTCTTTCTTTTTTTGTGGGGCTTTGGTCTTTAGGGTTTTTTTTTTTTTTAGGGATTTAGGATAGGAGCTAGGGCATCAATTTAGCAATTTTGGCCCTTTTTGTATTTGCCAATGAGAGAATGTCATGTCATTATGTGTTTTAATCAGGTACCTGTATTGGAGTCAGATTAATCCATATTTGCGTTGTAAGGGTCCATACGAGCTTCATCTCAAATTGTGATTTTAATGAAGAAAGATTATATCTTAAAAACATAAATAAGAATTAAAATTTAAAAAAAATATATCTTAATTATTACTCCATCTATCCACTATTAAGTGTCATACTGCATTTTTCGAAAGTCAATTTGACTACTTTTCAAAGTTAAATTATATTTCATTAATTCGATATTTTAAACAATTAGATATTCAAAATCTATACGAAAAGTACTATAAATTGCAATTTTTTGCATATCAATATCATGAAAAAATATATATCATAAAATGTTAGTCATAGTTCTTATCGTTTGACTCTATAAAAATAAATCATGACAATTAAATATGGACGGAACTCGAAAAGAGTATTTTCTTAAGAGAGTATAAAAGAAAATACGACTTAGGGCATCTCCAACTCAATCCTCTATTTTACTCTCCAAATATAGAGTTTTCTATTCTTTCAGACAACCAACTCCAACTAATTCTCTATTTTACTCTCTAAAAAAGAATATTTTTCTCTCTCCTCAATATTATATTATTATTTCTATTTCATTTTTATTTTCTTATTTCATAATATAAATCCTTTATTTCTTTTTTCCCAAATAATTACTTTATATAATTTTTAATGTGATATGAAATTATATTTTATTCTAAATTTTTAAATAACATAAATTGCAAGAAAATATAATATAATACATTAATTAGAGGACAAATTCAAATAAAAGTGACATACAATTACATAAACATTCAATTTTCAAAATTATTATGTTGCTCTCATAAATGCTCTATTAATGCATTACGGAGTTCAAAATGAGTATTTTTGTCCTTAATTTTTTTATGTCTAGCTAAAAATTGTTCAAACCAGAGATTTTCATCTTCCACCATTTCTATAGTTGGAGTTGGAGCCTCTACGGCATCTTAAATTGATGCATTGAGATCACGTTCATCCTCAATTATCATGTTGTGTCATATAATATATGTAGTCATTATATCTTGTAACACTTCCTTTCTCCAAAAACGTGACGGTCCTGCAATAATTGCAAAACATGTTTGCAAAAAATTCGAGGACAAGGCTCTACTTTGCAATCATCGGAGTCTGAGACGAAATTAAAATTTTAATGAAAAATTTAGAAACTATTAGTGATCCAAATGTTCGTGATTACCTGCAACGAGAACAACAACGAATACTTGAAAAAAGAAATCGACAGTCACAATCGCAACAATTCTCAGAATCATATCCTAATTTTTTTTCGAATAGTGCTAAATCTGGAAACGACCTACCGAATTTCTAAATTATTGTTGTGATCAATTAATTATTATGTCATGAATTGTATTTTATCTTGTATTTAAATTATTATTTTATGTATTATATTGTATTGTTATCTTGTATTTAAATTATTATGTTATGTATTATATTGTATTGTTATCTTGTATTTAAATTATTATGTTATGTATTGTATTGTTATCGTGTATTTAAATTATCATATATTTTTAAATTAAATTTTTTCATCTTGCCATTTTAATTTTGCGTATTCTTTATAATGAAAATTAATAATAAAATAAAATTTTATTATTCACGAAAATTAGAAAATAAAATAAAATACTGTTAATTTGAAATTAAAATAGTATATATTAAATAATATTTTTTTAAATATTATATTACATTAAAAAAAGAATTATGAATATTAGATATTTAATTAATGAAATTATATGTAAAATAATATGTGTTAATTAGAAAGTAATAGAAATAATAATAAAATAATGTAAGAGTGAAATAGAATGGGCACTCCAACCCACCTCCAAATCACCCTCTTTCTTCAAATTTAGAGAGTTGAATAGTAGTTCTCCAAATTTGGAGAACTACTATTCACACTCTCTATTTCACTTTTTCATTATTTTATTATTATTTTTATTTACTTTCTAATTAACATATTATTTTACATATAATTCCATTAATTAAATATCTAATATTCATAATTCTTTTTTAAATGTAATATAATATTTTTAAAAATATTATTTAATAAATACTATTTTAATTTCAAATTAATAGTATTTTATTTATTTTTCTAATTTTCGTGAATAGTAAAATTTTATTTTATTATTAATTTTAATTATAAAGAATACGCAAAATTAAAATGGCAAGATGAAAAAAATTAATTTTAAAATACAATACATGATATGATAATTTAAATACAAGATAAACAATACAATACAATACATAACATAATAATTTAAATACAAGATAACAATACAATACATAACACAGTAATTTAAATACAAGATAACAATACAATATAATACATAACATAATAATTTAAATACAAGATAAAATACAATACATAATTGATCACAACAATAATTTAAAAATGTAATCTTCATATTCACCATTAGATGGATTTTATCTTATTATAAATGGTTGGATGAGATTCTCATCAGTACATTTAATATTTTTTAGATAAAACATTACATATTATATAATGAACATCATTTACCACTTGAAGTCTGCACATTCATTTCATTTCAAAACATATTCAAGTAATTTGGTTTGTCCTTTGAAAACGAATTTCAATCTTGGAGATTGTTCTAATAATAATGATGAAGATTTTTCTTCTTCGTCATCATCTTCGTTAGATTTGAAATTTTTTCCTAGTACAAAACATCATGATAATTTAATAAATCAGCTATGTATGAACAACTACGTGTTTCAACAAGTTCTACAAAATCATACTAATGAAGTTTTCATAGGTGGCTCCATTCCAGGTCATGTGGTAATCAATCGTGATCATGAGGCGGCTGATGATAATTTATTTCATGATTATTTTTCAGCCACACCACGCTTTAATGATGCAATATTTCGCCATCGTTATCGAATGTCCCGCAATTTATTTCTTCGTATCGTTGATGCGATTAAAGATCACGATACGTACTTTGAACAACGCATTGATGCGTTGGGTAGATTTGGATTATCTACTTTGCAAAAAATTACCTTTGTGTTTAGAATGTTGGCATTAAAGATCACGACACACACTACATGATATAATGACTACATTTATTATATTGCACAACATGATAATTGAGGATGAACGTGATCTCAATGCACTAATTCAAGATGTCGTAGAGGCTCCAACTCCAACTATAGAAATGGTGGTAGCTGAAAATCTCTGGTTTGAACAATTTTTAGCTAGACATAAAAAAATTAAGGACAAAAAATGCTCATTTTGAACTCCGTAATGCATTAATAGAGCATTTATGGGAGCAACGTAATAATTTTGAAAATTGAGTGTTTATGTAATTGTATGTCACTTTTATTTGAATTTGTCCCCTAATTTATGTATTATATTATATTTTCTTGCAATTTATGTTATTTAAAATTTTAGAATAAAATATAATTTCATATCACATTAAAAATTATATAAAGTAATTATTTGGGAAAAAAGAAATAAA
>JAJOOR010007485.1:0-12922 GCA_036250505.1 Solanum acaule | reverse complement strand
ATGATCAAGAGAGGAAACAAGGCAGTCCCTCAAGTCTTGGTCCAATGGTCTCAACTTTCTAAAGAGGATGCTACATGGGAAGACTACAATTCTATGAATTTGAGGTTTCCTGATTTCATTCCTTGAGGACAAGGAATATTTTAAGTAAGAAGGAATGATGCAAGAATGATGAGTTGAAGCTAAGGTGGTTGTACGCTCAGCTTGTGAGGTTGTACCTAGCCGTTAAAGTCGTTAGGGCTGCATTGTTTATTAGTTTTATTTATTTAGTTAAGTCTCTTTTGTCTGTTGGCTTGTAGCAGTTTAGGATTGGACACTTAGGTCCTGCTAATTGTGGGAATATGATACTTTTGGTCCTATTTGTTATTTTCTGTTTTGTCCTAGAGTTGCCAGCTGTGGCAGTGGTCCAGCTTTCTTTTAGCTATTTAAGCTCTGTAATTGTCTCTTCTCTTTATGAAATGACAATATGTTTAGCTAGAAGTAGAAATAGCTTAGCTTACAAGTTTACCTCTTTCCCTTTATCAATTTCTTACAGTTTGAAAACCCAATACTTGCAACTTAAGCAGAGGCATCTTCTTGGCTTAGAAAAGATCCACTAGAGATTCCCTCTGACTCCTAATCGAGATCTTCTCTTTCTCCTATCCCGGTAGACGGGCGAGCATCTCCGAACCTTAAGAAGTGAGTTTGAAAGAGAAGGAGTACCGCTCAAGCTTCAACTCTGCTCCTTTCCTCAGTTCTTCTTAGTACCCTTTCATGAATGGGAAGAGGAAGTGGGAAGACCTCCCTACCCAACTCATTCTGTCAGCATGCTCAAAGAGTGCTTTCCAGAAGATGGAGAAGGAGAGAATGCACTTACAGCCTCTCTCTCATATTCCCTCCGCTTTAAACGTCTTTTCCCCGCCTGTTCAAGGCACCTTTGTACTTCACTTCCGCAGTTGATTCTCGAACGAAGCGAAGAATGACAGATATCCACTTTGAATTTTAAAGAGAAGGTTCGAAAACCTGAGCCTCGTTTGCTAAGCGGGCTCATAGTCCAAGCCTCTTGGTCCGAGGAAGGGGGATCTTCTATAATTTCGCACGTGAGGGGTTATTTCTTGGTTTCGTCCAGTCATTAATAACTTGATTATTTGCATTACCCTCCTAGAAAGCATTCCTTGTTCTGACCGCAGCATAAAATTACAAGCTTTTCGGTGTTGAAGGAAAGAGGCTGTCAAAAGTGAGTGACTATTCATCGGAACTGTTATAGTTTCACTGTTATTCTTTCATAATTGCATCATACTGTCTACTAATATGACTTGGTCATAAATTTTTCTTAATTTTTTTCAATCGATTGACAATTAACTAATGGCGGTAAAATATTTAGCAGTCTTTGTTAATATATTTATTATCGCTAAAAGTTATTTTTGTTATAGTGAAAAGGTAATATTGAAATGAGAAATTGAACGAAATTATGTTGTTTATATATACCAATTACCAAATGTGTTTCTAATTGAAACTGGTGTTTTAACTTCCATTTTATGCGTTTTAAAAGAGTTGTTAAATTTCATGATGGTTACTCAATTATTTTTTATTAAAGAGCTTATCAAGGGTAAAGTAACACTTATTCTGTTTTAATGAGTACTACTAATTCATATTTTAATGGATAAATTATTGTAAAAGCCCAGAAAAGGACATTTTGTAAACCATGTCACCAATTACATCACACAGGGGATTAGCACTTTTTTAATTATTACTTCATGAAGCAATAAATATAGTGTCAAGTTGTACATTATTCTAGTGAGTGAAAACTTCAACATTAGGAGCAAAAAAAAACCATTCATTTATCAATAAGCCAGACGTTGTAAATTGTAATTAATGTATTAACAGAATAAAATAATAATTATACTCTAATAATAATAGGATTAACACATGGGTTTGAAGGTGCTAATAATTGTTAATTATATATGGCAACATTAGCTAGACTCATGTTGTATACTTGTATATAATATAGATAGAATGTCTTATAGGAGAATGGACCATATATAAATATCTCCACTAAGTCCATTCCTAATTATTTAAAGAAAACCATTATTAATCTTGACAAAAGTATCTCTACGTATTAGTTGATTTGTTGCAACTGGTTATATCGTTAGAAATCAATTTCTCCAATTAATATTTTTTCAGTTGAGCTCATGGTATTGTACTTACTTAATGCAATTTACATCTCTATTAATGCATGTGCAATGGAAAGATAGTGATTGCAAATTTCGTGAGGGTTAAAAAAAGGATCTGAACAAAGAAGAGTTGTTATAGTTATAATATTTGTTAATGATGAACGACAATTAGGAAGGGTCAAATGTGTGTCAACTTTTAAATATCTAAAATGATGAGTATTTTGAGCTAAGGTATTTATAATAGGGAAAAAGTTCTGAAAAATATTCCAATTTTTGGCCGAAATTGTTGTTACGATACCAAACTTTATGGAGGATCTTTTACCCCATGCACTATTTAATAGTGTATTTTAAAGGTATATATATGCCCACTTGAACACGTTACTATTTATAATGATGCAATATTTATGATGTCCACGTGGCCACATATATACCTTTAAAATACACTATTAAATAGTGCATGGGGTAAAAGGTCCTTTCCAAAGTTCGGTATTATTACAACAATTTCAGACCTTTTTTCCCTTTTAAGAATGACAAATATTTTAAGACGGAGAGAATAATTGACTAGCTAGGGGACTTCAAACATGTCGTTCACCTTTGTCATTGAACTAATTAAGTAACAACTCTCAAGCAATTTTAGGCTTAACTCATATGCATAATTGAATAAATCCTTTTTCAATAAATTAACAAACATGACATTGAAAAACTTTTAATTACTTGTAGTGCAGGTCCCTTTTTAAGTTCACTTCCATGCATATTGCTTCAAAGTAGCAAATTTGTTCATGGTATTTTTCACACTAATTTAAAATTTTGCATCCGTGTCTAACAACATAATTAGCTTGCCACTATAACAAGAAGGAAGAGTGAAACATATATATACTTGGACGATTCTCGATTATTACTATCCACTTTATTCTAATTTATAGGATATAGTTTGATTTTTTTTTAAAAAAAACTTAAAGATTTGTGAAATTGTGAGACAAACATTTATATAGATATAAGATTTGGAACTTGTAATCTTAAAGTATCATTATATTTATATGACATAATAATAAACAAAAATTTTACAAAGCTGTTGGCTATGGCCTATGGGAAAGTGGAAAGAAGAACTTTTCCTAAATTACGTTGATAGTGATATAGACCACTAAAAACCCAACAGAATATTATATTGATCCTATTTTATTCCCCACTTAATTTTTGACACGTCACACACACTAAAAAGCAAATCACACTAAAGTCAAATGAGTGTGTCCCAAGAGTCTTGAATTTTTATTTTTTCTCCTAGAAGTGGCTATATCTTACTGATAGAGGAATTTGCTTTTGTTAATCAACGTAGCTTTCAAAGCTATTTAATTACTAGTAGTAGTGTAAGTTTCTTGTTGGCTATAGGATGCCAACATGGTCATGGAAAAGAAAAAAAGGACTTTCAATTGTAAAAAAAATAAAAAATAAAATTCTTGTCTTTTTTTAAAAAACTGACAGAGAAATGAGAAGGGAATTACAAGATCGATGAAATAACCCTCACTAATATTATGAACATTTAAATAGACAATCAACCGAGCTATTTGAATCTCCAAAAAAGACTTTTGAGTACTCAAAACTTGCTGTCATTAGTGATAGTGTTGGATGTTGCATATTTTGATTAGGCCTTACTATTTACGTCTCTCTTTGAAAAATTATACTCATCAGATTGTTCATCTCAATAAGACAAAGCATGGCAATATATTTTAATGATGATCCCTAATTCAGTCATTGAGTGATAAGTTAGTACATCAGAGTGTTCCATATTATAGCTGGTGAGAAGGTATTGTTTAGTGGCCAAATCAAAAAATTTGAAAAAAAATTCAACAAAATATAAAAATAACATATTTTTGTATTTTTGAACAGCTTTTTGCCAACAATGTGAGCTAAGAATTATAGCTCTTATGTTTAAATTTAAACAGAGAAAAATATTAGATGATTTCTTTTATTTGTCCAAAAGAGTTACTTGATAACTGTATTAATGAAAGGTAGCAAATATATATCTGACGAAATTAGGTTGAGCTGTGTGAAAACATGCTTAGACACCACCACTTGGTAGTTTTGCTGGTGAGTCCATGTCATGAAATTAGTCGAGTTGCGTGCAAGCTAGCCTGAATAATAATATTAATCGACATCTATTCTGGTGTGAGGTAATAGATATGTTGTGAAATTAATCAAGCCGTAATTAAAAGCTGATCCAGACACTATCGTCATAGAAAAAAAGGTTATATATTGTTGGTTTTTTAAAGAATGTGTAGCAAAAAGGGCTCAAAATATTAATGAAAATGTCACTCAATTATTTTATTAAGCATATGAAGGTTTTAAAGCTAACTTAAAATTAAACACAAAATTTGTATAAATTAAAATTTGAAAAACCTAAAATATCTATCCGAAATTCAAATACTATAAATGAATTAAGTAGATTCCTTCAACAACTATACTGCTTATTATTCAAATCAACAGAAGTAATTTTCAATATAGATACATAAGAAAATGGTTTTACCTGAATCCCTTCCTAAAACGTGGATTTTCTGTTGATTCTTTATATAATTTTGGACAATTTTTATCTATTGAACTAACCCGACCAATAAATTTCAGCATAGTAATAGCCTATCGAAGTATTTTTTTTTTTTATGTAAAAAGGGATATTTGTAATTTTGATTTTGCAAACATAAGAGCCGACCCATGTGATGCAAAGCAAATATATAGTCACAAAGGGTCTTTATGTGTAGTACCAATTTTAGACCAGGCAACGAATTGCCGTCCGTGCCCACTATTTCATTTCTTGGTCTTGCTAGTGCCCGCATGCATGCTTATATGGAGAAGGGTCATTCACCGTGGCAAAGCGATACGTACTCCTTCACCCTTAATCATATATCTTAGATTCAAACTCTAATCCGTGCAAAATCGCCTTTGTTAAAGAGTTTTTTTCTGAACGTGCGACTCCATCCAAATTTATCGGACTTCAATATGAATACCTTACCCCAAACGAATAGGAGGAAAAAAAGAGAGGGTCTACTCAAGTAGGTCAAAAGTGAGGCCAATAGATATAATAAACAATTCTAGTCACTTTTAGGACCAAAACAGGACAATGAAATATCAAATCAGGGCCCTCAAAAAATTTTCAAGGCATATGAAAGCCACAAATCTTCGATTGATGGGAGATATATTAAAGAACTTGTTAAGATTCAATTTGTTAATGAGCCATTTCTTGGACCAAAGGCCAATATTTCAAGGTTGTCATGATATAAAATGCCAGAATTGAAATAGTTAATTTAGATCATTAATTAACCACAGCATGTTGCATTGCTACGTTGATAGGGTACCACTCCCATGCTTTGTTTGCCCAACTTGTGTCCAATTATTGACTACGACCTTCATATATATGCTACTATACCATCCATGCCTTTGGAGTTACTATCAAACAAAATGTCTAATCATTATATTTTTATTTTTATATATAAAGCAAAGACTAGAATGAGAAATTTGCTTCAAAATATCACTCCCGCTACTTGTGATCAGAGGCGGATCCAAAATTTAAGTTTTATGGATTCAACCTGTTGTATTTTTAAAATTATAGATTCTTATTGCAGTTTTAATACTTTTTTTACAAATAAATTGAACATACTATATACAGACGAACGCGCAACTATTAATTAGTTGCATCTACCCATTTTAGTGACAATAGACAACACATTCTCTAAAGAATACATAATATTATTGTCATTTCTAGTGTTGAAATTATTTCTTTTGTTAGCATCAATTTGATTTGATTTGAACTTTTTGAGTCAATGACATGCATTTATGAGCTATAATTTATTTTGGACCATTCAAAATTTTAGGTTAAAGCTTGAAATAATATGTTAAAAGACAAAAATTATGAAAATTTTAAAGAAATAAATAGAAATTATATTTTTACATATAAGGCCGAGTTAGTTTGGTTTTTTCTCTTCAAATTTTGATAGTTAGTTTGGTTCAGTTTTTTTTTTTTTTTTAGTTAAAATCAAATCACACCAATTATAATGGGTATTCTCAAACAACAAATTAAATCACTAGTTGATTTTTTTTTAGGCCAGCCACAAACTCGAGGCGCAGAGGCTAGCTTCCGTCCTTAATGAGGATTCATTAGAGGGCAAGTCTGGTGCCAGCAACCGTGGTAATTTCAGCTTCATTAGAGTATATTTTAGTTAATACAGTTAAAAAAAAAACTTGTAACTGAACTTTGGGATGGGTCGGTCGGTTCACCCAAGGTGTTATGCATCATTGTCAACTCTCTATTTAGCCCGTCCAATACCCAAACACTTTTTCTTTTCTATTTGACTTTGTAGGTTTGTATTGGGCCTGCAGATGAAAGAAACTCAATCCCTTAACTTAGATCTTCTTACATAATCTGGGCCTCTATGATGAAGATCCTATTCTATTGTAAAAACTTGGGATAATTGTACATAATGGCAAATTATTAATGTAAAATAAATAAAGTAGCTATCGTTTCATTTATTTTCTTTGAGGAGCAAAGATCTCGGTCAGTTTGCTATTAATGGGCCCCACCGATTTGTATAAGTAAAAAAAATAAAAAACTGACGTTATTCCCTTTTATACAATCTCTTCTTCTCGTTTATATCTCCTATTTCCTTCAATTTCTCCCAAATTTTCTCTCCAAAATCACTTTTGAAAATTCAAATCTTCACCACCACGTTCTCAATTGCGGTTTCAAAAAATTTAGGTACCGCCAAAACTTATCTCAATCGATTAATTTAAATTTTTGTCTAGTTTTTTTTAGTTTTTTCAAGCTATTTTTCACATCAGTTCATAATTCATACAGAGTTTTCATTCAAACAATGAATGCCCAGTCTCCATCTAAAAGATTCACAAGAGGTATACAATTGCATGGCGAAAATAGTGTTGAACAACCATCGTTTTCCTTGGGTCTAACTCAGGATTTTGGGGAGGTTACAAGTTCAATGTCCAATCCAATGCAATGTAAGAGATCAGATCCAAATTGAAAAATGACCCAATCAGATTGAAGGAAATGAGTGCAAAATCGAAGCAATCCAACATCAGAATTGTGAAGGGAGGTAAGAAAGATCAGTCTGATGCTGGGTCAAGTAAAAAAAGGAAAGAAAAAACAACTAATTATACATATGACAATGCAAAAAGAAAGGAAATGGTTGTTTCAGGCTCATTGGAGCATGATGAGGTATTTGTATAATCATTATTTTTGCATATGTTACGATTGTATATTATTCTTATATTTTCTCTGTTGATTCATGTCTTGTATCTGTTTGTTTATACAGTTGTGTATAGTCACTATTTTAATATCCAAACTAAATGTATAAAATAGAACTATTTAACTATACATACAAGGTAAACAATTATACATTTGAAATTGGTTGTCTAATGTATAATATTAATAGTTATTGTATTAGTAGTGTCACAACAACTTCTCTATATATACAGTATAAACATTTATACAATTGCACAAACTTATACACATACATAAATTGTTTGTATTTCACTATACATATAATGTAAACAATTATACATTTGAATTTGTTTGTATAAGTATAATATCAATAGTTGTTGTATTAGTAGCGGTACAATAATTTATTTGTATATACAATATAAATATTTATACAATTGAAATCAGTTTGTATAATGTATTTTTTCTTTATAAAACTTGTATAGGTTATTTTCATTTAAAATCTATGTCATACATTTTGTTCACTGTATAATTTCGTGCATTGTTTATACATAAGTTTTTGCATTTGTATAAGAAAACCTTTTGTATAATGTACAGTTAGACATATATAATTGCACAAAATTATACAAATGCATACATCATATTTGAATGGTTTATTAATGAATATGTCAATATGAATTTGTCTATAATTTGCAACTTGTTTTTCAGAATCTAAGTCCAACTCCAATGGAACTTAAGATTCTTGAATTGCCTCCTAAGTTTGTTCAATCGGGTCAACATCCAACAAAAATATCAGCTGCAAATGATTTGGACGATGATATTCAGGATCCTCCACGTCCAAAAAATAACAAGGAAAAAGAAACGGTTGTTACTTGTTCGTCTCCTCCTAAGAAGAAATCAAGGCAAACAGTCACTCTTATTCAGAAGCAGACACCAACCAAGGTTATTTCAAAGCAGCCTTGTTTAAGAAAGTCTCCTCGACATGCCAATGTTCCAAAAAGATCCAAGCCACCACTTCCAAAGAGGCAAGCTAAACAATGTGCTAATGTTGCTTCCTATACATGCACTAAGCAAAATGTTAAGATTTAATCAAGTGTTGCTTCTGAAATATCATCCACCAACAAGTCACCTGATTTCAGTATATCGCGTGATGAGTTTGATCAATTCAAAATATCAGTATTAATTTTTTTAATTTTCTTTTTATTCAACTACTATTTAATTTGTATATTTAACATTAAAGTTACTTATACATGTCCAATTTTAGATGGAGAAACAATTTACTGATTTAAGGAACTTAATTGAAAAGAACTTCAAAGTTGTGTTGGATTCTATCAAAACCAAGAATGCGGAGGATAAGATTTGTTAATAGAGATCAATACATAGATTTTATACATAAAAAACAAATATACAATTAATGTTTTCACTTCAGGGCGATGGTGTAGAAGTTACACATAAAGTGCCAACAGACAATGTCGATCAGTCCGAAGAACCTTCTCAACATTCACCTTCTGAATTGAACTGTCAATCTGTTTATAATGATCTAAATGATCAAGAGGTATTATACTTATTTATCTTGTTGATCATTCAAATTTTTATGGCATTTTGTATATAATGTATATTTTCTTAAATCTTTTGCAGAAGGTTGTTCAAGTAATAGTCACATCATTTAATCCAGAAGTTAATATTCACCAGTCACATTTACAGTCTCCAGCTGGACACTCAGGATTTAGCCCTTTAGGTCAACAATTCAACACTCCAGAGCCACATGTAATTTATTAATTTTGTGTTATAAACAACATTATCAATTGCTATATACAAATAAACTAAACATACATATACAATTAAAAAATTTCCAAATAAATTACATACATATACGTATACGTATACAGATATGGTCAGTAATTTATTAATTTTTTCATATACAATTAACTAACTATCCAACACATGTATAATTGTAAGTTGTATAATTTAATATCAACATTCAATTTGTATAACAAATTGTATAATTATGTAGACATAATTATTATTAATATACCAAGTGATATTTGTTGCAGGTTCATAACAATTCTGAGGTTCCAATCACTTTTGAGGTTCAGAACACTTCAAGGTTTTCAAAAATGTGTTCAAAACACTTTTGAGATTTGATTTTTTCAACAACTGTTTTTTTTATTTTTATAATATATAAATATTTTTTTATATTACATCTATTATATATTTAGAAGGAGGATTGTCAAGATGTTCCAATTGAAGTTAACAAAGAGGGATCCCAAATCATGAATGATCAAGCAGACTTCAACAACTCATCATTTGTATGTAGTTCTCAATTTTTATCTTCATAAATTTGACTTTATAATTGTATATAATCCATTCATTTGAATTTTTTTTTTGTTTATTATTTTATAACAACAAGATTTATTAAATGTTATATACGACCAAACTGAAAAGATGGAAAATGAAGAATTTAGAGATACAAACAAACCAGGATCATTCGATGCCAATAAATTAGTTGTTGAAGAAGTTTTCATGTGTCCATCACCTCTTCAGATGGTACATGATGACCAATCAAACCTTAATTCAGAAAGAAGCCTGGTGTTACATCATTTGTCAGTTGTAGACGAGCACACACCATTACCAATTCCTAGTGAAAGGTGTCCAGGCCTATTCAACACCTCGCCTTATGTGACATCATTCGAATCAGAGTCTGGTACAACAAAATTTATTGTTTACACAATAATACAGACATACCAATAAATGTTAGTCTTATAATGATTATTTATGACTTTATACATTTCTGGTAGTTCATCATGGTTTCCTTTCACCTTTGATTTGAAATATTCATTTACTTTAATGTTGGATGTGGATCTTATAACTCTGTATATGCATTTTTGGAAATGGTTAAATGAAGGCATGCTTGTTAAGCACAACATAAAGTAAATTGTTTTGTACTTACTAAATATACAGATTTAATTATATATACATATATTTGTATAAAGCTTTCGATTTTGATTTTGTTAGGAAGGGGAAAGAAAGCGATACAAAAAGAAAAAGGTTGTCTTACAATTGTGGTTTCATTTTGGAATTGTCACTGTCCAAAACAAGAATTGTTCTATAAGCTTGCATACAAAGATCAATTACTTGATGACTCGGTAAGTGTGATATTATATATTTCATTATACAATTGATATATTCTATATAAATGACAATTTTATACAAATTATACCTACTTATTTTTACAACACGTCGATGTCATTTTATATTACATACGCAAAAAAGTCAAGTACTCCGACAATAACACATTCAGTTTTATCACTGCCGATTGGAATTTCAATAATTTGATAGACAACACCTGAAATACTTATTATATCCATTATTGATATGGTCTACATAAGCAACAACAATAGTCCACAATCGTTGAAAATAAAATACATCAAAGTTTATGGTCAGTATAAAATTAACAATAACAATAGAAATAAAAATAACCATAATAAAACTTACAAGCTTCCTTCAGTTTGTTGTGGTATATCCTTGACATAAATCATTTCAAACGAGTCAAATTCAGAGTGGGACTTGTATTTCGGGTGTGAAGATATGTCAATGTCTTTCTTCACGTAAAAATCAGACTGAGATAGATACATGGGAATAAGCTGTGCATATTTCTTGATCTCATTTCCAACTTTTGAATCATGTGGTGCACCACTACTAAGACAATCATAGATCTTATACATCTATCATTAAAGGACACAACGATCAAAATCCAGTGAAAGATCTCCCTAATGTTAACATGAATGATAATGTTATCAACTGTGTGCCAAGGTGCAGCAACATGCATTCGATTCAGAGTTCACACGTATTTGATATGCTGCATTATTGTGGAATTATGGAATGCAAAAGATCCAAGCCGATGCCACTATTGATAGCGAGGCACCAGAAAGGCCAATTAGAATTCACAGGGATTGCGATAGCAGTGAAATGATCACAATTAATTAAAACAGACTAAATTTCTGTTTTCTTTTGTATATGCAAATGACATGCATAATAACCTTGAATGTTTTGAACTTCCTAGTTTTTTGGTTGTAATATACTCGTTTGATCATTTAAGTCTTTTACTTGTTTGTTTTTTGTTAATTTCATTATATATGCAGCTTAACACTTTAATAATTATACAATTCAACTTATACAATGTATAATATACATTAACTATATAAATCTAGGAGTATATTTTATGTTGAGTATATATATACATTGTTAGGCTTATACAGTCATTCATAAAGTATAAATATACAAACCAATTTATACAATGTATATTTATACATTAACTATATAAATCTAGGAGTATGTTTTATGTTGAGTATATACATATACATTGTTAGGCTTATAGAATCGTTGATAAAGTATAAATATACAAACCACTTAAATAACAACGTATATTTATACATTAACTGTATAAATCTAGCCAGCTTATACAATCGTTCATACAGTATAAATATAGAGTGTACATATACATTTTCTGTTCAAAAAGAGAAAAATATTTCAATAGAACAAATACACATAGAATTATTTGTACTAGCATAAATACAAAGATAATAATATGTTCAATATAACTTATACATATATAATTTTTGTATACGATGGACAATATATATGACAACGATAACTCATAGTATATACAAGAGCATGAATATAAAAAGAAAAACAAAAATGCTCACTATTAATAGGACATAACAAATTTATTTCATCATCACCATTCCAACTCATATAGCTTTAAACACAAAATTAGTTGAGAATAACATTCAAGTATCTAAAAAATCTAATATTACACTCCAATATAATCGAAAGAGCTCATTAAACTTCTTGAGGCCTGTTTCGACATGAACACCAATTATGACCTGCAACTCCACATGTGCTACATGTATGCTTCCCTTTGAGACCAACCAATTCACGTGTTGTTTTTTAACGAGGTTTCTTTTTTGGCCTTCTTAGAGGTCTTTGAATTTTGGAGGCCAAACTTCATCATACATTATGTATTCAGGTATCACCCATTCTGCTACATCAGGCAACAAATAAATCAATATCTCATAAATTTTTAAAATTGTTATTGGTTTATACAAATTCGAGCAATATCCATCAATAGAGCCGTCAAAATGGGCTTGGCCCGCGAGGCCGGCCCAACCCAACCCTTGAATTAAGTGGGGTTGGGCTTAATTTTTTTGGCCCATTTAGGAACGAGGCTTTTTAGCCCAGCCTCGTTTGGCCCGTAGCCTCATAGGCCCAACCCGCAAGCCTCAGAGGCCAGCCCGTGGGCTATTAATTTTTTAAAATATTTTTTTATATATATTTTTAGTAGTGTTTTATTTGTAAAGATGTTATCAATAAATATTTTGAAAAATAAAAAATCAAGTCTTTTGCAAATCTTTTACATTTTAGGCCATGAGCCCACAAATTTTTTTAATTGCCCAAGCCCATTACTTTATTAGGGTTTTGACTTTTGATTCATTTTATTATAAGTATATAATATAATCATATATATTCTCTTTGTCTTTTAGCTTAGCAGGCA
>JAJOOR010007484.1:0-38151 GCA_036250505.1 Solanum acaule | reverse complement strand
ATATATATATATATATATATATATATATATATATATATATATATATGTCATACCTTGTATTGCACTCCTCTAAACTAACTAATTAACTTATCATTGATTTTTTAAAGCAAATAAATAAACAAGTTTTCCAAATCATGTTTTCCTAAATTGAGTTTAAGGACTATCTTCGGATAGGCTCTGAGGGGTGCTTAACACCTTCCCCTCGAGTAACCAAAACCCTTACTCAGAATCTCACTAGTTTCGCAAATCAAAACAGAGTTTACATTTTCATATTTAAAAAATGGTTTTCCTAATATTTTCCTTAAAATTTAGGTGGCGACTCTAAAACAAGCAAAACAATTTTTTCAAAAATCAGAGTGGCAGCCATATTATGTTGTGAACTGTTTCGGCCTGTTCGAAATAAGGTGTGCGACATATATATATATATATATATATATATGTGTGTGTGTGTGTGTGTGTGTGTGTGTGGCCATTCTCCTAACTAAAATAAAAAGTCAACTAACAATTAAAGCATTTATGAACAAATCAAAGTAGGAACAAATATACAATTCAATAGTGAACTTCAAGTATTAATTCCCAAGAGGAACCAAAACATATTTTTATCAATGTACGCCTATGGATTTGGCACCTCGGAGCACCCAATTTTTTTTTCTAAATTTTTTTAATGAGGACCTCCGTGATGAGTTGGGGAACCACCACGTATGCTCACACCATTTTTAATGCCTATTTTCGTATTTGAAGGCCCTTTTTAGGAATTACCCAAATTCTTCAATTTTTCGTGTGTATTAGCCCATGGATCTGGCGCCTCTGAGCACCCAATTTTTTTCCTGAAAAAACTATATGAGGATCTCCGTAATGAGTTGGGAATCACCACGTAAACTCACACCATTTTTTACGCTTATTTTTGCATTTATAGGCCCTTTTTAGGAAAATAGTATAATTCCTTGATTTTTCGTATGTATTAGTCCACGGATCTGGCACCTCAAAACACCCAATTTTTTTTTTACTGAAAAAGCTTTATGAGGACCTCTGTAATGAGTTGGGGAACCACCACATATACTCATACCATTGTTTTAACGTTTATTTGTGCATTTAGAGACCCTTATTTAGGAATTACCCAAATTCCTAAATTTTTCGTGTGTATTAGGCCATGGATCTGGCAACTTAGAGCACTCTCAAAATTTTTCTGAAAAAACTTTATGAGGACATCTGTAATGAGTAGGAGAATAACCACGTATACTCACACCATTTTTAACTCTATTTCCGCATTTCCATGCCTTTTTTAGGAATTATCCAAATTCCTCGATTTTTCGTGTGTATTAATTACCCATGGATCTGGCGCCTCAGAGAACTCAAATTTTTTTTCTAATTATTTTTATGAGGACCTCCATAATGAGTTGGGGAACCACCATGTATACTCACACCATTTTAACACATATTTCCACATTTACAAGCCATTTTTAGGAATTACCCAAATTTCTCGAATTTTCATATGTATTACCCATGGATCTGACGCCTCAGAACACCCAATTTTTTTTTATGATTAAACTTTATGAAGACCTCCGTAATGAGTTGGGGAACCACCACATATACTCACACCATTTTTAATGCCTATTTCCGCATTTACATTCCTTATTTAGAAATTACCCAAATTCCTCGATTTTTCGTGTGTATTAGCCCATGAATATGGCGCCTCAGAGCACCCAAATATTTTTTCTGAAAAAACTTTATGAGGACCTCTGTAATGAGTTGGGAAACCACCACATATACTCACACCATTTTAATGCATATTTCCGCATTTAAGCTCCTTTTTTAGGAATTACCCAAATTTCTCGATTTTTCATGTGTATTAGCCCATGGATCTAGTGCCTCGGAGCACTAATTTTTTTTTTGAAAAAACTTTATGAGGACCTCTGCAATGAGTTGGGGAACCACCATGTATACTAACACCATTTTTTGACGCCTATTTCTGTATTTATAAGCTATTTTTTAAGAATCGCCCAAATTTCTGGATTTTTGTTTGTATTAGCCTATGGATCTGGCGCCTCAAAGCACAAATTTTTTTTTCTAAAAAAATCTTTATGAGGACCTTCGTAATGAGTTTGAGAACCATCACATATACTCACACCATTTTAACACCTATTTCCGCATTTACAGGCCCTTATTTAGAAATTTCTCAAATTTCTCGATTTTTTGTGTGTATTAGCCCATGGATAAGGCGCCTCAAAAGACCCTTTTTTTTCCTGAAAAAACATTATGAGGACCTCCGTAATGAGTTGGGGAATCACAACGTATACTCACACCATTTTAAATGCCTATTTCCGTATTTACAGGCCCTTTTTTAGGAATTATTCAAATTCCTCAATTTTTCGTGTGTATTAGCCCATGGATCTGGCGCCTCGGGGTATCGAATTTTTTTTCTGAAAATACTTTATAAGGACCTCCGTAATGAGTTGGAGAACCACCACGTGGACTAACACCATTTTTAACACCTATTTTCGCATTTACATGCCCTTTTTTGGAATTACCCAAATTATTCGATTTTTCGTGTGTATTGCCCATGAATTCTAACGCCCGGGACCACCCAAAAGTGTTTTTATTAAAAAAAATTATGAGGATCTTCATAATGAGCTGGGGAACCATCACGTGTACACACTATTTTTAGCGCATATTTCCTTATTTACAGGCCCTCTTTTAGGAACTATCCAAATGCATCAAATTTTCACGTGTATTAACCCATGTATCTGGCGGCTCGGAGCACCCAAATTTTTTATCTGAAAAACTCTTTATGAAGATGTCCGTAATGAATTGGGGAACTACCACTTATACTTACACCATATTTAATGTCTTTCCGCATTTACATGCCCCTTTTTATGAATTACTAAAATTCCTCAATTTTTCATTTGTATTTGCCTATGGATCTGGCGCCTCGGAGCACCGTAATTTTATTTCCTGAAAAAACATTATGAGGACCTCTTTAATGAGCAGGGGAACCACCACGTATAATCACACCATTTTTAACACATATTTCCACATTTATTGGCCATTTTTTTTTATGAATTACCCAAATATTTCGATTTTTATGTGTATTATCCCATTGATCTGGTGACTCGGAACACCCAAGATTTTTTTCTGAAAATACTTTATGAGAACCTCCGTAATGGGTTGGGAAACTACCACGTATACTTACACCAGTTTCAATGCCTTCCAGCATTAACAAGCCTTTTTTTAATAATTACCCAATTTCCTCAATTTTTCATTTGTATAAGCCCATGGATCTGGCGCCTCGGAGCACCTAAATGTTTTCTCAAAAAACTTTATGAGGACCTCCGTAATGAGTTGGGGAACCACCACGTATACTTACACAATTATTTAACGCCTATTTATGCATTTACAACCTTTTTTAGGAATTATCTGAATTCATCGATTTTCGTGTTTATTAGCCATGGTTTTGCGCCTCGGTGCACCAAAACATTTTTTCTCAAAAAACTTTATGAGGACCTTCGTAATGAGTTGGGGAACCACCACGTATACTTACACAATTTTTAATGCCTATATCCGCATTTACAAGCCCTATTTTTAGAATTATTAAGATTCATCAATTTTTTGCGTGTATTAGGCCATGGATTTGGTGCCTCGAAGCACCCAATTTGTTTTCCTGATAAAACTTTATGAAAACCTCTGTAATGAGTTGGTGAATAACCACGTATACTCACACCATTTTTTAAACTCCTATTTTCGTATTTACAGACCATTTTTTAGAAATTACCCATATTCCTCGATTTTTCTTGTGTATTAGCCCATAGATCTCGCACCTCGAAGCACCATAATTTTTTCTGGAAAACCTTATGAGGAACTCTGTATTGAGTTGGGGGAACCACTACGTATACTCACACTATTTTTTAACGCCTATTTCAGTATTTACATGCATTTTTTTAGGAATTATCCAAATTTCTCGATTTTTCGTATGTATATTAGCCCATAGATCTGACGCCTCAGATCACCCAAAAATATTTACTGAAAATACTTTATGAGGACCTTCGTAATGAGTTAGGGAACCAACACATATACTTGCGCCTTTTTCTAACGCATATTTACGCATTTACAGGTCATTATTTAGGAATTACCCAAATTCCTTAATTTTTCTAGTGTATTAGCCCATGGATCTGGCACCTTAGAACACTCAAAAACTTTTTTTAAAAAACATCGTGAGGACCTCGGTAATGAGTTGGGGAACCACCACATATATTCACACCATTTTAACGCTTATTTCCGCATTTACATACCTTTTTTTAGGAATTACCCGAATATCTCAATTTTTCGTGTGTAATAGCCCATGGATTTAGCGCCTAGGAGCACCTAATTTTTTTTTCTAAAACACTTTATGAGGACCTCCATAATGAGTTGGTGAACAACCACATATACTCACACAAATTTTTAACGCCTATTTTCCTATTTACAGGCCTTTTTTAGGAATTACCCAAATTACACGATGTGTATTAGCCCATGGATCAGGCTCCTAGGAGCACCCAATTTTTTTTCCTGAAAAAACTTTATGAGGTCCTCCGTAATGAGTTGGAGAACCACCTCGTAAACTCACACCATTTTTAACGCCTTTTTCCATATATATAGGCCCTTTTTGAGAAATTATCCAAATTCCTCGATTTATCATGTGTATTTGCCCATGGATCTGGCTCCAAGGAGCACCCAATTTTTTTTCTTCTAAAAAAACATTATAAGGACCTCTGTAATGAGTTGGGGAACCACCACGTATGCTCACGCCATTTATTAACGTCTATTTCCGAATTTACAGTCCTTTTTAGAAATTACTAAATTTCCTCAATTTTTCATGTGTATTATCCTTTGGATATGGCGCTGGGAGCACCCAAAATTCTTTTCTGATTTTTTTTATGAGGACCTCCGTAATGATTTGGGGAACCACTACGTCTACTCACACCATTTTTAATGCCTATTTCGACATTAACATGCCCTTTTTTAGGAATTACCCAAATTCCTCAATTTTTGGTGCGTATAAGCCCATGGATCTGGCCCCTCGGAGCACCTAATTTTTTTTCTAAATTTTTTTATGAGGACTTACGTAATGGGTTGGCGGAACCACCACATATACTCACACTATTTTCTTAACGCTTATTTCTGCATTTATAGCCCTTTTTTTTTATAAATTACCCAAATTCCTAGATTTTTCGTGTGTATTAGCTTATGGATTTGGCGCCTAGAGCACCCCAAATATTTTTTTGAAAAAACTTTATAAGGACTTTTGTAACAAATTTGGGAACCACCACATATACTCACACTATTTTAACGTTTATTTCTGCATCTACGGGCCTTTTTAGGAATTACCCAAATTACTCTATTTTTCGTGTGTATTAGCCTACTCTAAGCACCCAACTTTTTTTCTGAAAAAACTTTATAAGAACCTCTGTAATGAATTGGGAACAACCACGTCTAGTCACATCATTTTTAACGCCTATTTCCACATTTACTAACACTTTATTAGGAATTACCCCAATTCTTTGATTTTTCGTGTGTATTTGCCCATATATTTGTCCCTTCAGAGCACTCAATTTTTAATTTTTTTTTTATGAGGACCTCTGTAATAAGTTGGGGAACCACTACGTATACTCACACCATTTTTTAAACGCCTATTTCCTGATTTACAGGTTCTTTTTTAGAAATTACCAAAATTTCTCAATTTTTGTATGTATATTAGTCCATGGATCTAGCGCCTGGAGCACCTAAATTTTTTGTCTTAAAATACTTTATGAGGACCTCTGTAATGAGTTGGGGAACTACGTCGCATACGCATACCATTTTTAACGCCTATTTTCGTATTTACAAACCTTTTTTTAGGAATTACCCAAATTCTTAGATTTTTCGTGTGTATGTGTCCATGGATCTGGCGTCTCAGAGCATCCAAATGTTTTTTTGAAAAATCTTTATGAGGGCTTCTATAATGAGTTGGAAAACCCCCACGTATACTAACACCATTTTTTAACGCCTATTTCCACATTTATAGGTACCTTTTTAGGAATTACCAACCTCAATTTTTCGTGTGTCCTAGCCCATGGATCTGGCGCTTGGGATTACCCAATTTTTTTTTATGAGGACCTCCATAATGAGTTAGGAAACCACCACGTATACTCACACATTTTTAACGCTGATTTCTGCATTTATAGAATTTTTTAGGAATTGCCCAAATTGCTTAATTTTTCATGTGTATTAGCCCATGGATCTAGCGCCTAGGAGCACCCAAAAAAAAATTCTGAATAAAATTTATAAAGACCTCCGTAATTAATTGGGGAACCACCATGTATACTCACACCATTTTTAATGTCTATTTCCACATTTACATGCCTTTTTTTTGGAATAACACAATTTCTCAATTTTTCATGTGTATTGGCTATGGATTTGGCGCCTCAGAGCACCTAAAGTTTTTTTCTAAAAAAATTATAAGGACCTCGATAATGAGTTGGGAACCACCACTATATTCACACTATTTGTTTTACGTCTATTCCACATTTACAGGCCCTCTTTTAGGAATTAGCCAAATTCTACATTTTTCGTGTGTATTAGCCAAATGATCTGGCTCCTCGGAGCACCAATTTTTTTTCTAAAAAAACTTTATTAGGATTGCCGTAATTAGTTGGGAACCACCATGTATACTCACACAATTTTTACGCCTATTTCCGGATTTACAGTCTCTTTTTATGAATTACCATATTCCTCAATTTTTCGTCGAGATTAGCCCATGGATCTGGCGCCTGGGAGCACTTAAAAAAAAATTTCTTAAAATTTTTTATGTGGGCCTCCGTAATGAATTGGGAACCACCACTTATACACACACACTATTTTAACGCCTATTTCTACATTTTCAAGCCCTATTTTAGATATTACCCAAAATTCTCAATTTTTCACGTGTATTAACTAATGGATCTGACGCATCGGAGAACCCAAATTTTTTATCTGAAAAAACTTTATGAGGACGTCCGTAATAAGTCAGGGAACAACCACATATACTCACACCATATTTAACGCATTTTTATATTTACATTCCCCCTTTAAAAAATTAACCAAATTCCTCAATTTATTATGTGTAATGCCTATGGATCTGGCGCCTCAGAGCACCATACTTTTTTTCTGAAAAAACTTTATGAAGACCTCTGTAATGAGTTGGGGAACCATCACGTATACTAACAATATTTTAACACCTTTTTCCATATTTATTGACCATTTTTATGGCTTACCCAAATTTTTCGATTTTTCGTGTGTATTTGCCCATGAATATGGTGCCACAAAGAACCCAAGATTGTTTTTAATTTTTTTTTATGAGGACCTTTGTAATTAGCTGGGGAGCCTTCACATATACTCACACCATTTTTTAACGCACATTTCCACATTTACAAACCTTTTTTTAAAAATCTCACAAACTACCCAATTTTTCGTGTATATAAACCCATGGATCTAGCGCTCGGAGCACCCAATTTTTTTTTCAAAAAACTTTATGAGGACCTCCGTAATGAGTTGGTGAACCTTCACGAAAAGTCACACTATTTTTTAACTCCTATTTTCGTAATTACAAGCCTTTTTTTAAGAATCGTCCAAATTCTTCAATTTTTCGTGTGTATTAGCCCATTGATCTAGCGCCCGGAGCACCCAAAATTGTTTCCACAAAAAAATTATGAGGACATCCGAAATGAGTTGGAGAACCTTCACGTATACTCACACCATTTTTTTAACGCCCATTTCTGTGTTTACAAACCATTTTTTACGAATCGCCCAAATTCTCCAATTTTTCGTGAGTATATGGCGCCCGGAGCACCCAATTTGTTTTCTCAAAAAACTTTAATAGGATCTCCGTAATGAGTTGCGGAACCTTCACATATACTCACACCATTTTTTTAAAGCTCATTTCCGCATTTACAAACATTTTTTAAGAATCACTCAAATTTCTTGATTTTTCGTGTGTATTAGTTTTTTATCAAAAAACTTGATGAGGACCTCCGTAATGAGTTGGGGAACTTTCACGTATACTCACACCATTTTTAACGCCAATTTCCATATTTCCAAGCCTTTTTCTAAGAATCGCACAAATTCCCAGATATTTCGTGTGTATATTAGCCAATGGATCTGGCGCTCGGAGCACCCAAAATTTATTTTCTCAAAAAACTATATGAGAACCTCCGTGATGAGTTGTGGATCTTCACGTATACTCACACCAGTTTGTTAACGTCCATTTCCTCATTTAAAAGCCTTCTTTTATGAATCATTCAAATTCCTCGATTTATTGTGTGTATTAGCCCATGGATCTGGTGCCTGAAGCACCCAAATTAATTTTCTAATTTTTTTTACAAGGACCTTCGTAATAACTCAAGGAACCTTCACATATACTCAAATCATTTTTAACGTCATTTTCGCATTTACAAGTTCTTTTCAAGGAATTGTCAAAATTTTCTGATTTTTTGTGTGTGTTATCCCATGGATCCGGCGCTCGGATCACCCAAAACAATTCTCAAAAAAAATTATGAGGACCTCTGTAATGAGTTGGGGAACGCTCACGTATACTCACACTATTTTTTAACGCCCATTTTCGCATTTACAACCCCTTTTTTCAGAATCGCCCAAATTCCCCAATTTGTTTGTGTGTATTAGCTCATTGATCTGGCGCTCGGAGCATCCAAAAAAAATTTCTTGAAAAACTTTATGAAGAATTTGTAATGAGTTGGGGAACTTTCACGTATACTCACACAATTTTCTAACGCTCATTTCCGCATTTACAAAACTTTTTTTAAGAATCGCCTATATTCCCAGATTTTTCTTGTGTATTGGCCAATTGATGTGGCGCCCTGATCCCAAAACTCTTTTTTCAATAAACTTTATGGGATTCTCTGTAATGAGTTGGGGAACCTTCACGTATAATTACACCATATTTTTCACGTCCATTTCCGCATGTACAAGCCTTTTTTAAGAATCGCCAAATTCCCCGATTTTTCGTGTGAATTAGCCCATGGATCTGGCGTCCGGAGCACCCTAATTTTATTTCTCAAAAATCTTTAAGAGGACCTTCGTAATGAGTTGGGGAACCTTCACGTATACTCACTCCATTATTTTAACGCCCATTTCCTCATTTACAAGCCTTTTTTTTAAGAATTTCCCAAATTTTCCCGAATTTCCCCAAATTTTCCCAAATTTTCGTGTGTATTAGCCCATAGATCTGGCGCTCTGAGCACCAAATTTTTTTTTCTCAAAAATATTATGAGGACCTCCGTAATGAGTTGGGGAACCTTCACATAGACTAACACTATTTTTTTAACGTCATTTCCGCATTTACAAACCCTTTTCTAAGAATCTCCCGAATTCCTCGATTTTTTGTGTGTATTAGCATTATATCTGGAGCCCGAAGCACCAAATTTTTTTTCTCAAAAGGTTTTATGAGGAACTCCGTACTGAGTTGGGGAACCTTTACGTATACTCATCCAATTTTTTTAACGCTCATTTTTGCATTTACAAGTCCTTTTTTAAGAATCGCCTAGATTTCGTAATTTTTCGTGTATATTAGCCTATGCATCTGGTGCTCGTAGCACCAAAATAATTTTTTTTAAAAGCTTTATAAGGACCTCCGTAATGAGTTGGAGAACCTTCACATATGCTCACACCAATTTTTTAACGCCCATTTCCGCATTTTAAAGTCCTTTTTTCAGGATAGACAAATTCCCTCAATTTTTCGTGTGTATTAGCCCGTTGATTTGGCGGTCGTAGAACCCAAAATTATTTTCTCAACAAACTCTAGGAGGAGCTCCGTAATGAGTTGGGGAACCTTCACGTATATTCACACCATTTTTAAAGCCTAATTTTGCATTTACTAGCTTTTTTTTAAGAATCGCCAAATTCCCCGATTTTTCGTGTGTATTAGCTCATAGATCTTGCGCCAGGAGCACCCAAAATTTTTATATCAAAAAACTTTATAAGGACCTCCTTAATGAGTTGGGAACATTCACGTATACTCACACAACTTTTTTAACGCCTATTTCCACATTTACAATCCACTATTTAACAATAGTTCTAATTTTCCAATTTTTCATGTGTATTAGATAATGGATTTGGCACCCGTAGCCCAAAATGTTTTTTTATCAAAACACTTTATGAGGACCTCCCTAATGAGTTGTGGAACCTTCACGTATAATCATATCATTTTTAACGCCCATTTTCACATTTATAAGCCCCTTTTTAAGAATCACCCAAATTCCCTGATTTTTCTTGTGTATTAACCGATGGATCTGGCTCTCAGAGCACCAAACTTTTTTTCTCAAAAAACTTTATGAGGACCTTCGTAATTAGTTTCGGAACCTTCACATATACTCACACCATTTTTAACGACCATTTTTGCATTTACACGCCTATTTTTAAGAATCCTCCAAATTCCTCTGATTTTCATGTGTATTAGCCCATGGATCTGTCTCCCGGAGCACCCAAAACTTCTTCCTCAAACAACCTAATGAGAACCTCCGTAATGAGTTGGGGAACCTTCATGTATAATCACACCATATTTTTAACGCTCATTTCCGTATTTACAAGCCCTTTTTAAGAATCGCCCAAATTCTCTGATTTTTCGTGTGTATTATTCCATGGATCTGGCGGCCGAAGCACCCAAATTTTTTTCTCAAATTTTTTTATAGGGACCTCTATAATGAGTTGGGAACCTTCATGTATACTCAAACTATTTTTAACGCCCATTTCCGCATTTACAAGCCCTTTTTTAAAAATCGCTCAAATTTCCCAATTTTTTGTGTGTATTAGCCCATGGATCTGGCGACCGGAGCACCCAAATTTTATTTCTCAAAAATATTATGAGGACCTCTGTAATGACTTGGCGAACCTTCACGTATACTCACACCATTTTTTAACGTCTATTTCTGCATTTACATGCCCTTTTCTAAGAATCGCCCAAATTCCCTAATTTTTCGTGTGTATTAGCCATGGATCTGGCGCCCAAAGCACCTGAATTTTTTTTCTCAAAAAGTTTTATAAGGACCTCTATAATGAGTTGGAAATCTTCACGTATTATCACACCAATGTTTTAACACTTATTTCCGCCTTTAGAAGCCCTTTTTTAAGAATCGCCAAATTCCCCAATTTTTAGTGTTTATATTAGCCTATGTATTTGGCGGTCGGAGAACCCAAAACTGTTTTCTCAAAAAATTCTACGAGGACCTCCGTAATAAGTTGGGTAACCTTCACGTATACTCACACCATTTTTAACGCCTATTTTAGCATTTACAAGGATTTTTTAAGAATCACTAAATTTCACAATTTTTCGTTTGTATTAACTCATGGATCTAGCGCCCGGACCACTCAAATTTTTTTTATCAAAAGATTTTATGAGGAACTCCATAATGAGTAGGGAATCTTCACTTATACTCACACTACTTTTAACTCCTATTTCCGCATTTACAATCCTTTTATTAAGAATCGCTCAAATTTCTCAATTTTTCGTGTGTATTAGCCAGTGGAATTGGCACACGGAGCACCTAATATTTTTTTGTCAAAAACCTTTATGAGGACCTCTGTAATGAGTTGTGAAACTTTCACGTATAATCACACCATATTTAACGCCCATTTCGCATTTACAAGCCTTTTTTTCAGAATCGCCCAAATTTCTTGATTTTTTGTGTGTATTAACTCATGGTTATGGCTCCTGGAGCACCCAATTTTTTTTCCACAAAAGATTTTATCAGGACTTCCGTAATGAGTTGGAGAACCTTCACGTATACTCAAATTATTTGTTTTAATGTCCATTTTCGCATTTACAAACCCTTTTTTAAAAATCTCCCAAATTTCCCAATTTTCGTGTGTATTAGCCGTCCATGAATCTGGCGCCCGGGACACCCAAATTTTTTTTCTCAAAAAATTTATGAGGATCTCCGTAATAAGTTGGGAAACCTTTACGTATACTCATACAATTTTTTTAACACCCATTCCACACTTACAAGACCTTTTTTATGAATCACCTAAATTCCTTGATTTTTCGTGTATAATAAATGGCCCATGGATCGGCGCTCGGAGCACCCAAAACTCATTTCTCAAAAAAAAAATTGCGGACCTCCATATTGAGTTGGACAAACTTCCCGTAAACTCACACCATTTTTTAAAAGCCCTTTTTTTAAGAATCGCCACATTCTCTTATTTTTCATGTGTATTAGCCCATGGATCTCCGTAATTAGTTGATGAACCTTCACGTACACTCACAACATTTTTTAACGCCCATTTTCGCTTTTACAAACTTTATTTTTATGAATCTCCCAAATTCTAGATTTTTGGTGTGTATTAGCCCATGGATATGACGTCCTGAGCAACCTAAATTTTATATCAAAAAACTATATGAGGACTTCCGTAATAAGTCTGGAACCTTCACGTATACTCACACCACTTTTTAACACCTATTTCCGCATTTACAATCCGTTTTTTTAAGAATCAATCAAAATTTCCAATTTTTCGTGTGTATAAGCCAATGGATTTGGTGCCTGAAGCACCCAATATTGTTTTGTCAAAAAACTTTTTGAGGACCTCTGTAATGAGTTGTGGAACCTTCACGTATAATCACACCATTTTTTAACACCCATTTTCGCAAGTACAAGCCCCTTTTAAGAATCTCCCAAATTTCTGGATTTTTCGTATGTATTAGCCCATAGATCTGTCTCCCGAAACACCCAATTTTTTTTCTCAAAAAATATTATAAGGACCTCCGTAATGAGTTGGAGAACATTCAATTATTTTCACACCATTTTTAACGCCCATTTCCCCATTAAAAAGCCCTTTTTTAAAAAAATCGCCAAATTTCCAAAATTTTCGTATGTATTAGCCCATGGATCAAGCGGCCAGAGAACCCAAAATTTTTTTCTCAAAAAGTTTTATAAGGACCTCCATAGTGAGTTGGGAAACCTTCACGTATAATCACACCATTTTTAACGCCCATTTCAACATTTACAAGCCCTTTTTTATTAATCGTCCAAATTCACCGATTTTTCATGTGTATAAGCCCATAGATCTGGCGCGTGGACAACCCATTTTTTTCCTCAAAAACTTTATGTGGACCTTCGTAATGAGTTAGGGAACCTTTACGCATACACACAATTTTTTAACACTCATTTTCGCATTTACATGCCTTTTTTATGAATCGCCGATAATTTCCAATTTTTCGTGTGTATTAACCCATTGATCTGGTGCCCGGAGCACCCAAAATGTTTTTTTCTCAAAAAAGAATTATGAGGACCTCCGTAATGAGTTGGGCAACCTTTACGTATACTCAGACCATTTTTAATACCCATTTCCCCATTTACAAGCCTTTTTTTTAATAATCTCCCAAATTCCCCAATTTTACCTGTGTATTAGGCTGTTGATTTGACGCCCGGGGCACCCAAATATTTTCTCCAAAATATTATTATGTCCTCTGTAATAAGTTTGGCAACCTTCACGTATACTCACACCATTTTTAATTCCCATTTCCACATTTACAAACCCGTTTTTAAGAATCGACCAAATTCTCTGAGTTTTTTGTGTGTTTTAGCCCATGGATATGGCGTCTGGAGCACCCAAATTTTGTTCTCAAAAAACGTTGTGAGGACCTCTATAGTGATTTGGGAACATTCATATATATACTCACACCATTTTTTAATACACATTTCAGCATTTACGAGCTCTTATTTAAAAATCACCTAAATTTCCCAATTTTTCATGTGTATTAGCCCATGGATATGGCACTCGGAGAACCGAAAATATTTTTTCAAAAAACATTATGAGGACTTCTGTAATGAGTTGGGGAACCTTCACGTATACTCACACCATTTTTTAACGCCCATCTACGCATTTACAAGTCGTTTTTAAGAATCATCCAATATTATTTTTCGTGTAGATTAGCCCATTGATTTAGTGCCCTGAGCACCCAAAAGTTTTTTCTCAAAATTCTTTATGAGTATCACTGTAATGAGTTGGGGAACCTTCACATATACTCTCACAATTTTTCTAACACCCATATCCCTATTTACAAGACCTTTTTTTAAGAATCTCCCGAATTCTCAGATTTTTCGTGTGTATTTGCCTATTGATTTGGCGCCCTAAGCACCTAAATTTTTTTTCTCAAAAAACTTTATGTGAACCTCTATAATGACTTCTGGAACCTTTACGGATATTGCCACCATTTTTTCAACACCCATTTCAGCGTTTACAAACCCTTTTTTAAGACTCGCCCAAATTCTTTAATTTTTTGTGTGTATTAGCCAATGGATCTATAGCTAGGAGCACCCAAAACTTTTTGTTTCTCTAAAACTTTTTGAGGACCTCCGTAATGAGTTGGGGAACTTGCACGTATACATACACCATTTTTAACGCCCATTTATGTATTTAGAAGCCATTTTTTAAGAATCACCCAAATTTCCCAATTTTTGTGTGTTAGCCCATCGATCTGGCGCCCAGCAAAAAAAAAATGACCTCCTTAATGATTATGGGAACCTTCGTATATACTTACACCATTTTAAAAGCCCATTTCCGCATTTACAAGTCCTTTTATAAGAATCGCTTAAATTTCTCGATTTTTCATTATCCCATGGATCAGGCGCCCGGAGCACCCAACCATTTTTTTAATGCCCATTTCCGCATTTACAAGTCCTTTTTTAAGAATTGCCCAAATTTTCAAATTTTTCGCGCATATTAGCCCATTGATATGGCGCATGGAGAACCCAAACAAAATTTCTCAAAAAAATTTATGACCTCCTTTAGAGTATGGGAACCTTGACATATACTTAAACCATTTTTTAACGCTCATTTCCGCATTTACAAGCCTTTTTTTAAGAATCGCTCAAATTTCTTGATTTTTTTGTGTGTATCAGCCCATGGAACTGGCGTCCGGAGCACCCAACCATTTTTTAACGCTCATTTCCTCATTACAAGCCCTTTGAAAGAATTTCCAAAATTACCTAATTTTTCGTGTGTATTAGCCTATTGATCTAGAACCCGGAGCACCCAAATCTTTTCTCAGAAAATTCTATGAGCACCTTTGTAAATAGTTGGGTAACCGTTACGTATACACTCACACAATTATTTTAATGCCATTTCCGCTTTTACAAGCCTTTTTTTAAGAATTGCCCAAATTCCCCGATTTTTCGTGTGTATTAGCCCATAAATGAGTTGGGGAACCTTAGCGTATACACACACCATTTTAACAACTATTTCCGCATTTACAAACTTTTTTTAAGAATTGCCCAAATTCATTCATGGATCTGGTCTCGGAGCACTAAAAGTATTTTTCTAACAAATTTTTATGAGGACCTCTATAAAGAGTTGGGAACCTTCACATATACTCACATCATATTTTTAACGTCCATTTCTACATGTACAAGATCCTTTTGCATAATCGCCCAAATTTCCCATTTTTTTCGTGTGTATTAGGCCTTTGATCAAGCGTTCGGAGCATCCAAAAAAATTTTCTCAAAAATTTTTATGAGAACCTCCGTAATGAGTTAGGGAACCTTCATGTATACTCACACCATTTTTTTACGTCAATTTCTACATTTACAACCCATTTTTTAAGAATCACCCAAATTCCTCGATTTTTCGTGTGTTAATGCCCATGAATCTGGTGCCTAGAGCACCTTAAATATTTTTTCTCCAAAAAAATTATAAGGACCTCCGTAATGAGTTGGGGAAACTTTACGTCTACTCACACCATTTTTAACACCATTACTGTATTTACAAGTTTTTTTTTTAAAAAAACGCTCAAATTCCTTGATTTTTCATGTTTATTAACCCATTGATCTAGCGCCTGGAGCACCTAATTTTTTTTTCTCAAAAAACTTTATGAGCACCTCCGTAATGAGTTGGGGAAACTTCTCGTATACTCACACAGTTTATTTACGCTCATTTCCGAATTTTAAAGCCTTCTTTTAAAAAATCACTCAAATTCCCCAATTTTTCGTAAGTACAAGCATATGGATCTTGCGCCCGGATTACCTAAAAAAAAATTTCAAAAAACTTTATGAGTACCTCCGTAATGAGTTGGGGAAACTTTACGAATACTGACACTTTTTTATTGCACATTTCCGTATTTACAAGCCCTTCTTTCAAAATCGCCCAAATTCCGTAATTTTTCGTGTGTACTAGCCCTGTATAATGAGCCCAAAGTACCCAAAATGTTTGTCTCATAAAATTTTAAGAGGACCTCCGTAATGAATTAGGGAACCTTCACATATTCTCACATCATTTTTTAACGTCCATTTCCGCATTTTCAAGCCCTATTTTAAGAATCGCCCAAATTTTCTGATTTTTCGTATGTATTAGCCCATGGATCTGGCGTACGAAACACCCAATTTGATTTTCTCAAAAACACTTTATGATGACCTCTATAATGAGTTGGAGAACCTTCACGTATAATCACACCATTTTTTAACACCTATTTCCGCATTTACCAGCCCTTTTTAAAGTATCGCCCAAATTCCCTAATATTTCATGTATATTATCCCATGGATCTGGCGTCCAAAACACCCAAATAAAATTCTCAAAAATCATTATGATGACCTCCGTAATGAGTTAAGGATCCTTCACGTATACTCGCACCATTTTTTTAACGCTCATTTCTGCATTTACTAGCCATATTTCAAGAATCTCCCGAATTTCCTTATTTTTCGTGTGTTTTAGCCCATAGATCTGGCGCCCACAGCGCCCAAATTTTTATTTCTCAAGAAACTTTATAAGGAGCCCCGTAAAGAATTGGGGAACCTTCACGTGTACTTACACCATTTTTTTAACACCCATTTTCTCATTTACAAACCTTTTTTAAAGAATCGCTCAAATTTCTCAATTTTTCGTGTGTATTAGCCCATGGATCAAACGTCTAGAGCACCGATTTTTTTTTTTAAAAAAAAAACTTTATGAGAACCTATGAAATGAGATGGGGAACCTTCACGTATACTAACATCATTTTTTAAACACCCATTTTCCTATTTACAAGTGTTTTTAAAAAAATTGCCCAAATTCCCCGATTTTTCATGGGTATTAACATATGGATCGAGCGGCCGGAGCACCCAAATTTTTTTTCTCAAAATTTCTTATGAAGACCTCTGTAATGAGTTGGGGAATCTTCACGTATACTCACACCATTTTTTAACATCCATTTTCGCATTTACAAGACATTTTTAATCATCCAAATTCCTTGATTTTTCATCCGTATTAGCTCATTGATCTGGCGCTTGGAGCACCCAAACTTTGTTTCTCAAAAAACTTAATCAGTACCTCCGTAACGAGTTGGTAACCTTGACGTATACTCAAACCATTTTTCTAATGATCAATTCCGCATTTAAAAGCCCTTTTTTAAGAATCGCCCAAATTCCGTGATTTTTCGTGTGTATTAGCCCATAAATTTAGCTCTCGAAGCACCCTAATTTTTTTCTACAAAATCTTTATAAGGACATTTGTAATGAGTTGGGGAACCTTCACTTATACTCAAATCATTTTTTAAACGTCATTTTCGTATTTACAAACCCTTTTTTAAGAATCGCCCAAGTTCCCGATTTTTCTTGTATTATTCCTTGGATCGGGGGCCCGATGCACCCAAAGTTTTTTTCTCAAAAAACATTATGAGGACCTTTGTAATGAGTTGGGGAACCTTCACGTATCCTCACACCATTTCTACATTACAAGTCCTTTTTTAATAATATCCCAAATTCAACGATTTTTCATATGTATTATCCCATGGATCTGGAGCCAGGAGCAGCCATAATTTTTTCTCAAAAATTTTTATGAGGACCTCCGTAATGAGTGGGGGAACCTTCACGTATACTCAAACCATTTTTTAACGCTCATTTCCGTATTTACAAGCTCTTTTTTTAAAATCGCTCAAATTCCCCATTTTTTCGTGTGTATTAGTCCATGGATCTGGCGAAGGGAGTACCCAAAATTTTTTTCTTAAAAAACTTAATGAGGACCTTCATATTGAGTTGGGGAAACTTCACGTATATAGTTACACCATTTTTTTAACACCCATTTCCGCATTTACAAGACATTTTTTAAGAATCACTCAAATTTCCTGATTTTTTGTGTGTTAATCATTGTCATTGAGATTCATGTCAATTCGGATTAATATTTAGGTATAGATATTCCCTCTTTTTTTTTCTCCTTTCAAACTAGCCTATAAATCTGGCGCCTGGAGCACCTAAAATATTTTTCTCAAAAAACTCTATGAAGACCTCCGTAATGATTTAGGAAAATTCATGTATACTCACACTAATTTTTAACTTCCAATTCCGCATTTAGAAACCCTTTTTTAATAATCTCCCAAATTCCCAGATTTTTCATATGTATTAGCTAATGGATTTGGTGCTTGAAGAACCCAAAAAATATTTCTCAAAAATCTTTATGAGGACCTCCATAATGAATTGTGGAACCTTCATGTATACTCACACTAATTTTTTAATGTCTATTTCTGCATTTACAAGCCTTTTTTTATGAATCGCTCAAATTCACCGATTTTTCGTGTATTAACCCATGGATCTAGCGCCAGAGCACCACAAAATTGTTTACGCAAAAAATATTATGAGGACCTCTGTAATGAGTTGGGGAACCTTCATGTATACTCAAACCATTTTTAACACTCGTTTCCGCATTTAGAATCCCTTTTTGAAGAAACACCCAAATTCCCTAATTTTTCCTGAGTATTAGCCGATTGATCAAGCGCCCGAAGCACCTAAAAAATATTTCTCACAAAAATTTATGCGGACCTACGTAATGAGTTTGGAACGTTCATATATACTCATACCATTTTTAACACCCATTTCCGCATTTGGAAGCCTTTTTTTTAAGAATTGCCCAAATTTCCTAATTTTTCATGTATATTAGCCCATTGATCTAGCGCCCGAAGCACCCAAAATTATTTTCCCCAAAAACTCTATGAGGATATCCGTAATGAGTTGGGAAATCTTCACGTATACTCACAAGATTTTTAATGAACATTTTCGCATTTACAAGCCCTTTTTTTAAAATAACCCATATTCTTCGATTTTTTGTGTGTATTGGACCATGGATCTAGCGCCTAAAGCACCCAAATATTTTCTCAAAAAAATTTATGGGGACCTCCGTACTGAGTTGGGGAACCTTCATGTATACTAACGCCATTTTTAACGCTCATTTCTGCATTGACAAGCTTTTTTAATAATCGCCCAACTTCTTCGATTTTGCGTGTATATTAGCCCATTGATGTAGCGCCCGGAGCACCCAAATTTCTTTTCTCAAAAATTGTTATGAGGACCTCCGTAATGAGTTGGAGAACCTTCACGTATACTCACACCATTTTTAACGCTCATTTGCGCATTTACAAGCCTTTTTTTAAGAATCGCCCAAATTTCTGATTTTTTGTGTGTATTAGCCCATAGTTCTGGCGCTCGGAGCACCCAAATTATTTTTCTCAATAAACATTATGAGGACCTCTGTAATGAGTTGGGTAACCTTCACGTGTACTCACATCATTTTCTTAACGTCCATTTCCACATTTACAAGCCATTTTTTAAGATTTACCCATATTCCCCGATTTTTCAAGTGTATGTATTATCCCTTGGAATTGGCCTAGAGCACCCAAAATTTGTTTCTCAAAAAACTTTATGAGGACCTTCGTAATGAGTTGGGGAACCTTCACGTATACACACACTATTTTCTTAACACCTATTTCCGTATTAAGACGCCATTTTTTTAAGGATCACCCAAATTTCCCAATATTTCATGTGTACTAGCCTACGGATCTGGCGCCCGGAGCATCCAAAAGTATTTTCTCAAAAAACTTTATGAGGACTTCCGTAATTAGTCTGAAACCTTCACGTATACTCACACCACTTTTTAGCGCCTATTTCCGCATTTACAATCCTTTTCTAAGAATCAATCAAATTTTCCAATTTTTCATGTGTATAAGCCAATGGATTTGGCGCCTAAAGCACCCAATATTTTTTTGTCAAAAAATTTTTGAGGACCTCCGTAATGAGTTGTGGAACCTTCACGTATAATCACACCATTTTTTAACACCCATTTTCGCATGTACAAGCCCATTTTAAGAATCGCCCAAATTTTCTAATTTTCTGTGTGTATTAGCCCATAGATATGGCTACCGAAGCACCCAAAAAAAATTTCTCAAAAAATATTATGAGGACATTCGTAATGAGTTGGGGAACACTCAATTATTTTCACACCATTTTTAATGCCCATTTCCCCATTAAAAAGCCCTTTCTTTTAAGAATCACCAAAAATTCTAATTTTTAGTGTGTATTAGCCCGTGGATCAAGCAGTCAGAGAACCCAAAAAATTTTCTCAAAAATTTCTATGAGGACCTCCGTAATGAGTTGGGAAACCTTCACGTATAATCACACCATTTTTAACGCCCATTTCAACATTTACAAGTCTTTTTTTATTAATCGTCCAAATTCACTGATTTTTCATGTGTATAAGCCCATAGATCTGGCGGTTGGACAACCCATTTTTTTCTCAAAAACTTTATGAGGACCTCCGTAATGAGTTAGGGAACCTTTACGTATACACACAATTTTTAATGCCCATTTCCGCGTTTACAAGTCCTTTTTTATGAATCGCTGAAATTTCCTGATTTTTCGTGTGTATTAACCCATTGATCTGGCGCCCGGAGTACCCAAAATGTTCTTTTTCAAAAAATATTTATGAGGACCTCCGTAATGAGTTAGGGAACCTTTACGTATACTCACACCATTTTTAGTGCTCATTTCCACATTTACAAGCCTGTTTTTAAGAACCGACCAAATTCTCTGAGTTTTTGTGTGTAAAGCCCATGGATCTGGCGTCTGGAACACCCAAATTTTTTTCTCAAAAAACTTTGTGAGGACCTCTATAGTGAGTTGGGAACCTTCACATATACTCACACCATTTTTTTAATGCACATTTCAGCATTTACGAGCTCTTTTTTAAGAATCACCCAAAATTTCGAAATTTTCATGTGTTACCCATGGATCTGGCACTCGGAGAACCGAAACTATTTTTTCAAAAAACATTATGAGGACTTCTATAATGAGTTGGGGAACCTTCATGTATACTCACACCATTTTTTAACGCCCTATTTACGCATTTACAAGCCCTTTTTAAGAATCGTCTAATATCCCTGATTTTTTGTGTAGATTAGCCCATGGATCTGGTGCACTAAGCACCCAAAAGTTTTTTCTCAAAAACTTTTATGAGGATCACCGTAATGAGTTGGGGAACCTTCACATATACTCTCACAATTTTTCTAACACCCATATCCCTATTTACAAGACCTTTTTTTTAAGAATCTCCCAAATTCTCAGATTTTTCGTGTGTATTTGCCTATTGATATGGCGCCTTGAGCACCCAAATTTTTTTTTTCAAAAAGCTTTATGCGAACCTTTGTAATGAGTTCTGGAACCTTCACATATATTGCCACCATTTTTTCAACGTCCATTTCAGCGTTTATAAGCCCTTTTTTAAGAATTGCCCAAATTCTCTAATTTTTCGTGTGTAGCCAATGGATCTGGAGCTAGGAGCACCCAAAACTTTTTGTTTCTCTAAAACTTTATGAGGACCTCCGTAATGAGTTGGGGAACCTTCACGTATACACACACTATTATTAACGCCCATTTCTACATTTAGAAGCCTTTTTTTAAGAATCGCCCAAATTCTCCGATTTTCGTGTGTATTAGCCTATTGATCTGGCACCCAGCAAAAAAATAATTTCTTAAAAAAATTTATGACCTCCTTAATGAGTATGGGAACCTTCACAAATACTTACACCATTTTAAACGTACATTTCTGCATTTACAAGCCATTTTTTAAAAATCGCTTAAATTTCCCATTTTTTCTTGTGCATTATGCCATGGATTTGGCGCCTGGAGCACCCAACCATTTTTTTAATGCCTATTCAAACCCTTTTTTAAGAATCGCCCAAATTCTCTAATTTTTCGCACATGTTAGCATATTGATATGGTGCCTAGAGAACCCAAAAAAAAAATTCTCAAAAAAATTTATGACCTCCTTTTTGAGTATGGGAACCTTCACATATACTTAAACCATTTTTTAACGCTCATTTTCGCATTTACAAGCCTTTTTCTAAGAATCTCTTAAATTTCTCAATTTTTTTGTATGTATCAACCCATAGAACTGGCGCCCGGAGCATCCAACCATTTTTTTAACGCTCATTTCCTTATTTACAATCCTTTTTAAAGAATTTCCCAAATTACCTGATTTTTCGTGTGTATTATCCCATTGATCTAGCACTCAGAGCACCCAAATTTTATCTCAAAAAATTTTATGAGCAACTTTGTAATTAGTTGGGTAACCTTTACGTATACACTCGCAATTTTTTAAATGCCTATTTTCGCTTTTACGAGTCTTTTTTTAAGAATCGCTCAAATTCCCTGATTTTTCATGCGTATTAGCCCATAAATCTGGCGCCCGGAGCACCTAATGTTTTCCCCTCAAATGACTTTATGAGGACCTCCGTAATGAGTTGAGGAACCTTAGCGTATACGCACACCATTTTAACGCTTATTTTCGCATTTACAAACCTTTTTTTAAGAATAGCCCAAATTCATTCATGGATTTGGTCCCGGAGCACCAAAAAAAAATTTCAAAAAAATATTTATGAGGACCTCCATAATAGGTTGGGAACCTTCACGTATGCTCACATCATATTTTTAACGTCCATTTCTACATGTACAAGACCTTTTTGCATAATCTCCCAAGTTTCTTAATTTTTCGTGTGTATTGGGCCTTCGATCAAGCGCCCGGAGAATCCAAAAAAAAATTCTCAAAAAACTTTATGAGAACCTCCGTAATGAGTTGGGACTTTCACGTATACTCACATCATTTTTTTAAAGCCCATTTTTACATTTACAAGCCCTTTTTTAAGAATCACCCAAATTCCTTGATTTTTCGTGTGTATTAGCCCATGAATCTGGCGCCCAGAGCACCCTAAATAATTTTTCTCCAAAAAAATTATGAGGACCTCCGTTATGAGTTGGGAAACTTTAAGTATACTCACACCATTTTTTAACGCCATTACTGTATTTACAAGTCTTTTTTTAAGAAACACTCAAATTCCCTGACTTTTCGTGTGTATTAATCCATGGATCTAGCGCCTGGAGCACCCAAAAAAAATTTGTCAAAAAACTTTATGAGGATCTTCGTAGTGAGTTGGGGAACTTTCTCGTATACTCACACAGTTTTTTTACGCTCATTTCCGCATTTAAAAGCCTTTTTTAAAAATCACTCAAATTCTCCAATTTTTCGTATGTAGCCTATGGATCTTGCGCTCGGATTACCCAAAACAAATTTCTCAAAAAGCTTTGTGAGGACCTCCATAATGAATTGGGGAAACTTTACGGATAGTGACACTTTTTTTATGGCACATATCCGCATTTACATGCCATTTTTCAAAATCTCCCAAATTTCGTAATTTTTCGTGTGTATTAGACCTAGATAAGGAGCTCGAAGTACCCAAAATGTTTGTCTCATAAAACTTTAAGAGGACCACCGTAATGAGTTGGAGAACCTTTACATATTCTCACATCATTTTTAACGCCCATTTCCGTATTTTCAAACCCTTTTTTAAGAATCGCCCAAATTTTCTGATTTTTCGTGTGTATTAGCCCATGGATATGGTGTACGAAGCACCTAATTTTTTTTCTCAAAAACACTTTATGAGGACCTCTATAATGAGTTGGAAAACCTTCACGTATAATCACACTATTTTTTAACACATATTTCCGCATTTACCAACCATATTTTAAGAATCGCCAGAATTCCCTTATTTTTTGTTTGTATTAGCCCATGGATCTGGCGCCCAGAGCACCCAATTTTTTTTTCTCAAAAAACATTATAAGGACCTCTGTAAAGAATTGAGGAACCTTCACGTGTACTTACACAATTTTTTTAACACACATTTTCGCATTTACAAGCCTTTTTTAAAGAATCACCCAAATTCTCTGATTTTTCGTGTGTATTAGCCCATGGATCAAACGTCCAGAGCTTCGATTTTTTTTTTCTTAAAAAACTATATTAGAACCTATGAAATGAGTTGGGAACCTTCATGTATACTCACATCATTTTTTAAACTCCCATTTTCCCATTTACAAGTGTTTTTTAAAAAAATTCCCAAATTTCCCAATTTTTTATGTGTATTAGCATATGGATCGGGCGCTCGGAACACCCAATTTTTTTTTCTCAAAATTTCTTATGAGGACCTCTGTAATGAATTGCTGAATCTTCACGTATACACACACCATTTTTTAACGTCCATTTTCGTATTTACAAGCCATTTTTTAAGAATCATCCAAATTCCTTGGTTTTTCATCTGTATTAGCCCATGGATCTGGCACTCGGAGCACCCACACTTTTTTTCTCAAGAAACCTAATCAGCACCTCCGTAACAAGTTGGGTAACCTTGACGTATACTCAAACCATTTTTCTAATGATTAATTCCGCATTTAAAAACCCATTTTTAAGAATCGCCCAAATTCCGTAATTTTTCGTGTGTATTAGCCCATGAATTTGGCACTCGGAGCACCCCAATTTTTTTTATACAAAATCTTTATAAGGACCTTTGTAATGAGTTGGGGAACCTTCACTTATACTCACACCATTTTTTAAATGTCATTTCCGTATTTACAAGCCTTTTTTTAAGAATCGCCCAAGTTCCCGATTTTTCTTGTATTAGTCCTTGGATCTGGCGCCCGGAGCACCTAAATTTTTTTTCTCAAAAAACTTTATGAGGAACTTTGTAATGAGTTTGGGAACCTTCACGTATACTCACACCATTTTTGAACGCCCATTTTCGCATTACAAGCCCTATTTTAATAATATCCCAAATTCAAGGATTTTTCATATGTATTAGCTCATGGATCTGGAGCCAGGAGCACCCATAATTTTTTCTCAAAAAAGTGTATAAGGACCTTCGTAATGTGTGGGGGAACCTTCATGTATATTCAAACCATTTTTAACGCACATTTCCGTATTTACAAGCTCTTTTTTAAAAATCACTCAAATTTCTCATTTTTTTGTGTGTATTAGCTCATTGATCTATTGAAAGGAGTACCCAAGATCTTTTTCTCAATAAACTTTATAAGGACCTTCGAAATGAGTTGGGGAACCTTGACGTATACTCACACCATATTCTTAACGGCGATTACCGCATTTACAAGCCATTTTTTAAGAATCACCCAAATTCCCTAATTTTTCATGTGTATTAGCCCATGGATCTGGTGCCTGGTGCACCCTAAATTTTTTTCTCAAAAAACTTTATGAGGAATTCCGTGAAGAGTTGGAGAACCTTCACGTATACTCACACCATTTTTAACGCTCATTTCCGCATTTACAACCCTTTTTTTAAGAATCACCCATATTTCCCATATTTTTTAGTGTATTAGCCCATGGATTTGGCGCCTGGAGCACTCAAATTTTTTTCTCAAAAAATTTTATGAGGACCTCCGTAATGAGTTGGAGAATCTTCAGGTATACTCACACCATTTTTTAACACCAATTTCCGCATTTACAAGCCTTTTTAAAGAATCGCGCAAATTCCCTAATAATTCATGTGTATGGATCTGGCGCCCGGATCACCCAAAAATTGTTTATCATAAAACATGAGGACCTCCGTAATGAGTTAAGGAACCTTCACGTATTCTCACACCAATTTTTTAACGCCCATTTCCACATTTATAGATTTATTTTAGGAATCACCAAAATTCCTCGATTTTTCGTGTATATTATCCCATGGATCTGGCGCCCGGAGCACCCAAATTTTTTTTTTCTCAAAAAACATTATGAGGACCTCCGTAATGAGTTGGGGAAACTTCACGTATACTCACACCATTTTTTTAACGCCCATTTCTGCATTTACAAGCCATTTTTTAGGAATCTCCCAAATTTCCCAATTTTTCATTTTTATTAGCCCATGAATCTGGCGCCCAGAACACCCAAATTTTTTTCTCAAAAGACTATGAGGACCTTTGTAATGAGTTAAGGAACCTTCACGTATACTCACACTATTTTTATAACGCCGATTTCTACATTTACAAGTCCTTTTTTAAGAATCACCCAAATTCTCTGATTTTTCGTGTGTATAAGCCCATGGATCTAGCGCCCGGAGCACCTAAATTATTTTCTCAAAAAACTTTATGAGGACCTCCGTAATGAGTTGATGAACCTTCACTTATACTCATACCATTTTTTAACTTCCATTTAAGCTTGTTACAAACTCTTTTTTAAGAATATTCCAAATTTCCCAATTTTTCGTGTATTAGCCCATGGATCTGACGCTCGAAGAACCCAAATTTTTTTTTTCTCAAAAATATTTATAAGGACCTCCGTAATAAGTTGGGGAACCTTCACGTATACCCACACTATTTTTTAATACCCATTACCGCATTTACAAGCTCTTTCTAAAGAATCGTCCATATTTTCCAATTTTTTTTTGTATATTATCTCATAGATCTGGCGCCTAGAGCACCCAAAATAAATTCTCAAAAAACTTTCTTAGCACCTCCGTAATGAGTTTGGGAACCTTCACGTATACTCACACCATTCTTTTAACACTCATTTCCGCATTTACAAGCCCTCTTTTAAGAATCACCCAAATTTCCCGATTTTTTCTATGTATTAGCCCATGGATTTGGTGCCCAGAGCACCCAAAAAATATTCTCAAAAACTTTTTGAGGACCTCCGTAATGAGTTTGGAAACCTTCACGTATACTCACACCATTTTTAAAACGCCCATTTTCGCATTTATAACCCAATTTTTAAGAATCGTCCAAGTTCCTGATTTTTCTTGTACTATACCATGGATCTGGTGCAGGAGCACCCAAAATTTTTTCTCAAAAAAACTATATGAGGACCTTTGTAATGAGTTGGGGAACCTTTACGTATACTTACATCATTTTTGAACGTCCATTTCCGCATTTACAAGCCCATTTTTAAAAATCGCCCAAATTCAACGATTTTTTGTGTGTAATGCCCATGGATCTAGCATCAAGAGCAGCCATAATTTTTTTCTCAAAAAACTTTATGAGGACCTCCGTAATGAGTTTCGGAACCTTCATGTATACTTAAACTAATTTTTAACGCCCATTTCCGCATTTACAAGCACTTTTTTAAAAATCACTCAAATTTTCCAATTTTCGCGTGTATTAGCCCATGGATCTGGCGACAGGAGCACCCAATTTTTTTATCTTAAAATACTGAATGATGTCCTCCATAATGAGTTGGGGAACCTTCACGTATACTCACACAATTTTTAATGCTCATTTCCACATTTACAAGCCTTCTTTTATGAATGGCCAAAAATCCCCGATATTTCGTGTGTTAATCCATGGATCTAGCGCCCGCATAACCCAAAATATTTTTTCAAAAACCTTTATGAGGACCTCTGTAATGAGTTTGGAAATCTTCACGTATACTCATACCATTTTTTAACACCCATTTCTGCATTTACAAGACAATTTTTATGAATCGCCCAAATTCCCCAATTTTTCGTGTTTAATTGCCCATGGATCTGGCACCCGGAGCATCAAAAATTGTTTTTCTCAAAAAACATTATGAGAACCTCCGTAATGAGTTGGGGAACCTTCACTTATACTCATACCATTTTTTTATCGCCATTTCCGCACTTACAAGTCCTTTTTTAAAATCACTCAAATTCACCGATTTTTCGTGTGTATTGACCCGTGGATCTTGCACCCAGAGCACCTAATTTTTTTTTCTCAAAATTTTTTATGAGGACCTCTGTAATGAGTTGGTGAACCTTCATGTATACTCACACCATTTTTTAATGTCCATTTCAGCATTTATAAGCCCTTTTTAAGAATCCTCCAAATTTCTCGATTTTTCGTGTATTAGCCCATGAATTTGGCACCCGGAGCACCCTAAAACATTGTCTCAAAAAAATTTATAAGGACCTCCGTGATGAGTTGGGGAACTTCCACATATACTCACACTATTTTTAACGCCCATTTCCGCATTTTCAAGCCCATTTTAAGAATCGCCCAAATTCCGTAATTTTTCATGTGTATTAGCCCATAGATATGACTCCCGGAGCACCTAAAATTATTTTCTCAAAATACATTATGAGGACCTCCGTAATGAGTTTGGGAACCTTCACGTATACTCACACCATTTTTTTAACGCCCCTCATTTACAAGCCCTTTTTTAAGAATCACCTAAATTTCTTGATTTTTTGTGTGTTTTAGACCATGGATCTGGTGCCCGGAGCACCCAAAAACATTTTCTCAATAAACTTTATGAGAACCTCCGTAATGAGTTGGGAACCTTCACTTATACTCACATCATTTTTTAACGCCTATTTCCGCATTTACAAGCCCTTTTTTTTTCTGAAAAAAACTTTATGAGGACCTCTGTAATTAATTGGGGAACCACCACATATACTCACACCATTTTTTAACGCCGTTTACGCATTTATAGGCCATTTCTAGAAATTACCCCATATCCTCGATTATTCGTGTGTATTAGCCAATGGATCTTGCGCCCTGGAGCACCCAAAAATATTTTTTGAAAAGTTTTTATTAGGACTTCTGTAATGAGTTGGGGAACCACCATGTATACTCACACTATTTTTAAACGCATATTTCGCATTTACATGCCATTTTTTTAGGAATTACCTCAATTCCTTGATTTTTCGTGTGTATCAGCCCATGAATCTGGCGCCTCGGAGCACCAAATTTTTTTTTCTAAAAAACCCTTTATGAGGACCTCCGTAATGAGTTGGGGAACTACCAGTATACTCACGATATTTTTTTAATGCCTATTTCCGCATTTACAGGTCTTTTTTAGAAATTACTTAAATTTCTCGGTTTTTCGTGTGTATTATCTCATGGATCTGGCACCTCAAAGCACTCAAAGTTTTTTCTGAAAATTTTTATGAGGACCTCCGTAATGAGTTAGGGAACCATCACGTACACTCACACAATTTTTAATGCCTATATTTCAGGATTTACAGTTCCCCTTTTAGGAATTACCAAATTTCCTCAATTTTTTGTGTGTATTAGCCCATGGATCTGGCGCTTGGGAGCACCCACAATTTTTTTCTGATTTTTTTTTATGAGGACCTCTGTAATGAGTTGGGGAACCACCACGTATACTCTCACCATTTTTTAACGCTTATTTCCCCATTTATAGGCCCTTTTTTAGGAATTTCCTAAATTTCTCGATTTTTCGTGTGTATTAGTCCATGGGTCTGGTGCCTCAGAGCTCCTAAATTTTTTTCTGTAAAAACTTTATGAGGACATGTGTAATGAGCTGGGGAACCACCACATATACTAACACCATTTTTAACGCCTATTTCTGCGTTTAGAGGCCCTTTTTAGGAATTAGCCCAATTCCTCAATTATTCGTGTGTATTAGCCCATAGATTTGGCGCCTCGGAGCACCTAATTTTTTTTCTGAAAAAACTTTATTAGGACTTTCGTAGTGAGTTGGGGAACTACCACGTATACTCACACCATTTTCTTAACACCTATTTCTGCATTTACATGACCTTTTTTAGAAATTACCCAAATTCCTCTATTTTTCGTGTGTATTAGCCCATGGATCTGCCGCCTCAAAACACCTAAAAAAATTCTGAAAAAACTTTATCAAGACCTCTGTAACGAGTTGGGGAACCACCATGAATACTCATACCATTTTTAACGCTTATTTCCACATTTAAAGACCTTTTTTTAGGAATTACCTAAATTAATCGATTTTTCGTGTATATTAACTCATGGATCTGGCGCCTCAGAGCACCCAAAATGTTTTTTCTGAAATAATGTAAGGAGGACCTCCATAATGAGTTGGGGAACCACCACGTTTACTCACACCATTTTAACACCTATTTCCGCATTTACAAGACATTTTTTAGAATTACGCAAATTTCTCGATTTTCGTGTGTATTAGCCAACAGATCTGGCAACTTAGAGCACCCAAAAATAATTTCTGAAAAATATATATGAGGACCTCTGTAATGAGTTGGGGAATCACCACATATGCTGACACAATCTTTCTAACGCCTATTTTCGCATTTACATGCCATTTTTTTAGAAATTATGCATTTCTCATTTTTCGTGTGTTAGCCCATGAATCTGGCGCCTCCGAGCACCCAAAAAGTTTGCTGAATTTTTTTTATGAAGACCTCCGTAATGAGTTGGGGAACCACCATGTATACTCACCCCATTTTTTAAACGCCTATTTCCGTTTTTATAGGCCCATTTTTAGGAATTATGCAAATTTCTCGATATTCGTGTGTATTAGCCCATGGATCTGGCGCCTCGGAGCACTCAAAAATGTTTTCTGAAAAAACTTTATGAGGACCTCCATAATGAGTTGGGGAACCACCACGTATACTCACCCTATTTTTTTAATGCTTATTTCCGCATTTATAGTCCCATTTTTTGGAATTACCCAAATTCCTCAATTTTTTCGTATGTATTAGCCTATGGATTTGGCACCTCAGAGCACCCAACATATTTTTCTGGAAAAAAAACATGTAAAGGAACCCGTCTTCGTCCTTGTTTTTCTCGAGAAGTAGTTGGAGACACAATGTTCTTGAAAAAAATAAATATAGTAGTTAGCACAATTTGTGTTCCATGACGAGACACACCATTCCTTAACATAGTTTAAAATTTTTAAATATCTTGTACATTGATTTTGTTCTTATTTTATATTTCAATCGCTCCGAAAAATCGATTCAAAAACACCGAACTAAACCGAACCGAACCGAATTATTTTGATTTAATATACGATGCATACTTTTCTAAAATCAAAAATCGAAGAACCGAATTGAAGTTTGATAAAACCAAACTGAACTGCCACCCTAGTAGTAACTTTTATATAACTTTATTTTAAAAAAATTTAAGCCCAAATTCACATAAATTAAAATAGATGAAAGTATAACATATCAAACGATTTTTCTCTCTCTATCTTTTTATTTTGACAGGAAATATAGAGGTTGACATTGTTTAGCAAAGTTGATTAAAAGTTTTTTTTTGGTGGAGAAAAAGATTTAACTATTTTTTGAGTTTATTAAGAGCATATGTTACCAAGGGACGAAATATGTGAATATAACTCTTTACCATTTAAATTAAAGAAAAAAATACCTATTTTCTTGAATAATCATTTAAGTGTTGGTAAGATCCCACTAAAGTCATTTTTAATATTTCTTATAAAATTATTCAATTATAATTTTTAGGTCCTTCGAAAGAAAAAAAACATAAACCATAGCAGGAGAAGAACAAAAATAAACATAGGAATTTTTAGTAGTTCACATGTACTCATTATCATTTGATCACTTAATTCCTTTGAAATATCATAAGATAACAAGTACTTTTTTATAATTGAAAAACATCTAGATGATGTTAATGGGATAAAAGAAGTAATTAAATCTTTTTTGACAATTAATTCGAATTGATAGAATTAATAGCATAATTGAAAAAAATACATTAAAAGCATATTGTATCTTACATACTAAGATCATGAAATAGGTGAAATGATTCTGCTAACAAGAAGAGCCATTGGCAATCTTCAGATAGGCATGCAACAAATATGGAACAGAGAGACAGAAAATATGGATGAAACAACGACATGAATGCGAAAGAGTGCTGATAGCTCAGACCTCATATTCAAGACAATGTTTCGACGATCACATCAAGGGCTTAGATGCAGGATAGTTCCAACATTCACAAGGACCAAACATTCATCATTCCAAGTATTACCAAGAAAGATGTAATACGAAGTTACTTGGCTGATACAGATCCAACCACATACATACAGTTCATAAGTGGCACAAAGATGGCCGATTGTGAAATGAAATGGAAATTCAGAAGGTAGATCCATTCCAGCCAAAGAAGGAACCCTGCAAAATAGAGCAGCAGTTATCAGTTTCGTCAGATTTAGAAGGACAGAATACTTATATGACCAACACTCCTAAAGTTGAACATTATGTTCACAAATACTTGAGGAATCGGAGAAGTACAAAAACTTCTAGTGTTCTTAGACAGTGAAAGTTTATTTACATGATCTAGTACTGGTGTAAAGCATGAAGACATTGTGCATATTCTTGACTTTGATGGGCCTAAACAAACAGGAAGAATGCAATGAGAGATATGCAGGGAATTTACTCATCCTTGATAGACTATGAAGCCTGGCACATACCTTAGCATCATAGAATTTCAGGAAAAATCGAGATTTGGGGATAGACAATTTAGTCTCAAGTATGTCAGCTATTGCAGCACTGAGTTTCTTATTGACATCAGCATTTAATCCCCCAATGGAGACCAACTCTCCATAGGCAGCGGGCTGTTCTGTACCCCCGAAAGCCATGGGAACAGATCCCTTCAACACAATCATGACATACTGCACAATGAAAGCAATATTACTGCACTACAGAGAAACCAAACAAACACAAAAGGGATGAAAAAGCATGTCAATTGAGCTTCTCAAGAGAGACTAAAGGCAAAACTTGTTGAGTGAACCTACATGCTAAAATGTTCATCAGCTAATGCATTTTCTACAAAGAGGCAATTACTTTCTAGTTTCTACTAAGTGAGACTTATGAATTCATCAAGCAAGATACTGATTATCTTGTAAAGCTAATAGCTTTTAGAACATTAACTGCAAAGTCTAACCCTGTGAAGAATTTCTAGAGCCAATTCTTCAGGGGTAGAATTACCTTAAAAGCATCTTGGTCATTGAAAAAAATTGCTAAAATAAAGGTTAATTCATTGCAGTAATTTCAAAAACTTACTAAAACAGAAGGTGATTTTCCTCATCTGTCCCAATTCTTCAGGGGCAGAATCACCTAGTGTATTTTGTCTCACCGGGATTTGCACGTGAGACCTCATGGTTCTCAACCCACTTCATTGACCACTAGGCCACATCCTTGGGTGCCTTTCTTCTATTCTTTCCTTTACGTATTATTCCGTCGAACCGATCAACAAAATAATGATATTGACCGACAATAAACTTCAAGAAAGAAATGTGCATTTTGAAGCCAAACTATTCTATGCTACTCATGTTTCTGTTCTATCCTTTCCTTCCTATCCCAAATGATGGATCCAATGATAGGAGTATTTAGGATTTGTAAATATTTACTTGTTCTTTTTCTTAAGCAGATAAATCCCTGAGGCCAAGTTAGCACACAGGTCAAAACTCAGTGGATATGTATTTTTCTCATTCTTGATTTGAGGTCTCCCTTTGTGATCCTGATTATCATTTTATAAGACAGATGTGAAAGTGAAAAAAATGTCGCAGGTTAGCAGGAGTAAGAATTGTGAAACTGAGGAAGTAAAATGATCTCAGTAGCAGAGACATTGTGAATGAAATGTTTGGTAAATGATCTCAAACAACTACCAGAAGCACATTGTGTCAAAACATGAGGTTTTAATCAGAGTAAGTAGCAATTAGCAATACAAGATACAACTCCTAATTCATTGAGATTTGAGGCTAATACATTAAGACCCAAAGTGCTGTTAAGAAAGAAGTGTGAGACCTGAAGTCCCAAACTAAAAGAGAGCAGTTGCTCATTACCAACATCTAGAAGCTTTATAGTTTGGAAACTAGATAAATCCTATTCCTTAATCACTTAAACACAAAAATTCATGAGTATGAACACATTTCATTATTACATAGCTTCACTACAACGACCAACCTAAAAGAAAGAAATTGCTCATCACCAACATTCAGAAGTTTGAAAGTTCGAAACTAGACACATCACATTCCTTAGCACTTAAACACAAAAAATCACGAGTCTAAACACATTTCACTCTTCCATAGCTTCACAACAACATGATACACAGTATCAGCACAAGCAACGAGCATTGCTACCTCTACCATAGGGAAAATGAGAGCCACCTCATACTTCGTTTTCCCCATGAACTTGACTATAATCCTTTTCACTTCAGCTATCTTGAAAAAATGGTCTGAAACTCAAATGCATTTTTGAGAAGGAGAAGGAAAGTCAAATGCATTTTTCATTACTATGATTTATTTCCAAACATTTTAAAATTATTTTTAACCAGAAATATTGTGATGACATTTCTAGGCTATAAAGCCTCATTGAGGGTGAGAAGTTAAAGAGCTTTCAAATATAAAATGGTCTCATTTCTTTTGGCAGACTAACAAGGGAAGAATGTAATATAAAATGAAACAGAGGGAGTACTACAGTGGTCAAATTTAAGCACGTAAATGTCTTCTACATTTGTGAGTCAATCAGATTTTTCTTTCATTTGTGGTTATTCCGAACTTCTTTAAGATACTTCTGACTATAAAATATTTTTTATCTCAATAGTCAGCACTGTGGAGATGGAGGCCGAGCAGAGATAGAGTTCTCTCAATAAAGCCACACTACTGCAAGCTGTTGGTGAGGGAAGTTGGACTTCCTGCACATATCAGTTGGATTTCTAGGGGCTCTCAAAAGATGTATCTCTAGCTTGGTTGGCAACCAAGGGGACTATTCTAAGTTCTAAGTTGGAAAAGAGGATCGCATATGTTAGCCTGTTCTTTCTGAGTAAAAGATCAGGCAAAGGTGTGGATTACCTCATATTGTTGGCAGGTGACTAGTGATTGTGATGGGTAGTATTGAATTGGTTCGGCATGCAGCACACAATAACAGGATCGGTAAAGGGTTTGTGCTCAATAGATGTGCTTGTAGAAGCAAAATGAGATCACATAGGACATCGGATGTTGTCCCCCTAATAATAATGTGTGTCATGTAAAAGGAAATACTATAAAGGAGAGCAGGAGCTTTTGAAGGGAATCTAAAAATGTCTTTGTACACTTGAAGAATAGCCTTTGTTCTCAGTTAATTTTTGGTGCGCACACAAAAATATCCCTACTTATATAGAAGATTGTGTGTCATTTGAAGAGTACCATATTTTGGTGCAAGTTCTCTACTTTTTGGTAAAATGCTTGTATATAAATTCTCCATTTGTCCCAATTTCTGTGCCACACAAATGGTTAGAAGTGTTTTAGACCACAATTTCAAAATTCAGACTGAAAACCCGATGTACTGATCTACTCGTGCTATAAAAAGCCAGTCAACCTTTTGCTGCATTATTCCGAGTTTTCTTTTGTTTTCACTTTGCTATTGAACAGAAAAAGATCAAATCCTTTGTACCCACAACAGCATAGATGAAAACAACAGCATAATGGGAATCAGGAGAGCAGCGTGTACACAGACCTTACTCCCCCTTATTTCCGATAAACCCTCGGCAAAATCAAAATCCCTAAAGCACGAGACCTACAAAGACTTACAGACACAATTGAACATCTGGGTGACTGTCCAAACACTTAAGGCTCAACCCAAAAAGAGAATACAAACAATTGAAACATTATTACCTGTACAAGTTCAAAATACAACACAAAACAAGAAGGGAGAAGTATAACATACTGCTTCCGGTTTGCCGATGAGTTTGGCAACAGTGGAGGTAGCTTCAGAAAGTACGGAGGAAGTATCAACTCCTTCCAAGTTCACGTTTGTAGAAATGTTAAGGCACGGCATTTTCTTCTTCTTCTTCCTTAGCTGTTCTCGAGTCACTGTGAAAAACCCTCAAAATTTGGAATCTCCAACGATGCAAATTCGTTTTTTATCCACCAAATAAAAAGAAGATTGGCCTTTCTTTTTTCCTTTTTTAAGAGAAGTTGAGTCCCTAAGGTATACACCTTTTGCACTTTGCTTCATTGATTTTTTTTCTTTTACTGAATAAACCCCTAACTTCTTTTAATTTCTCTTTTCATATTAGTAATGTTCGTCTAATATAAATAATTAAGTAGAGAGAAGTATTGTAAACACTCTTCAATTTGGCGTGAATTATTAGTTTCGTCTCTAAACTACTGACAGTTTTTAAAAACACTTTTTTTACTTGCTTAACTGAACTTACATACACCATGATCTAGCATCAAGTGGTTTCAAATCCTTGTTTGTAGAAGCGTGAAACTTTTAATAAAAAACCGAGAGAATTGGTGCCTTATGTCTTGTGCATTCAAGGCTTCAAGCAGGGGCGGACCCACAAGGGTTCAAAGCTTCAAACAGGGGCGGACCCACCTTATGTCAAGGGGTGTCGACCGACACTGCTTCGTTGAAACTTCTTAATATTATATATATAAAAAAATCCAAAAAAATAAAAAATATCCCTACAAATAACATTAATGTCACTGATGGAATAATTGAGTTTTTTGGCTTGTTGGTTTGCAGTGCGAATGGAATGGTCATTCGCCCCTAAGCGGCCAAGTTCGTATAGGAATTCGAACCTCCAACCTCCTATTTATAAGTCATATTAGGCTAAGATAAACCAATTGCACTAGAATATTTTGTATTATATCCAATGAGGCTATTATGAATACATTTCAAAATATGAAAACTCGCCGAGTTTAGTAGTTTTATGTTTTATTAGTACGTTTTAAATCGTTTTGCTGTTCATTTGGAACTCATCCTCTTCTGTCTCAAATGCGGGAACACAGGGGAGGCACATCAAGGTGCCTTATGTCTCGTGCAGGAACATAACCATTATTGAGCCTTAGCTTGTGTATATGAGTGCAATAAAGTATTTAAAACATGCTCTATATTCGAGGCTTTCATCCTTTAATACAGATGTTGCTGCTCGGGGATCAGGTGAAGGAGGCTATTGAAAGCTACTATCTTGGAAAATGTGACGTATTTGCTTCCTGAGACTTTCTCAATGTGAAAAAGATTGTATGTGTGTACTGTGCTTGAACGATGAAGATAGTGAGAAGGATAAATTCTCAAATGGGATTAGTCGGACTCCAAGAATATTTAGCAATTATGAGTCTAGCAAGTCGTGGAGGTTTCGTTGCAGGTGATGGTTGACACGTCACTTCAGCAAGAACATACTCATGCCAGATATTGCTTTAGATGATCGGGAGCTGTTGGCAGCTACAGAATGTTACCTTTCTGGACGCGAATTTATGTATGTTGTAATAAAGGTTAGAGAGTGTTTGGAAGAGGAACCAAGCAACTAGAAAATGGATTTTAGAAGAAGACCTTCTCCACAATATCCAACAACTGGTCTTTGGTATGATAAAATAATCATAAAATTTTCATACAAGTGTAAAATTTGGCTCTACATGTCAAAAGTGATAAAGCAAAATAAGCAGCTCAATAATGGTTATGTTCCAACTTTTTCTATATATAAAAAGCTTCCATCCATTTGAGGCTCAAGACAAGTTAACTTATATAGATAGCAAAGCTCTACTCTTCTTTATCCAGTGTCTTCCTTAAATGTGTTTTTGGTGTTTCATTCCTCTCGGCACTAGGATAGTACTTCATTATCAGATTGAGCCCCTCCAATGACATAAATGGACTCCTTTAGAGCAGAAGCAGTTACATAACCCCTTGAGTAGTTCATTGGTTCCCCAATCATCCATGTTCCACGACGGGGATCATATATCTCAACGCTTGGCATCATTTGAGACCCATCAGAGCCACCAAGTGCATATCTAAAGAGTAACCATGAAGCTTAAAGTGAATAACAAGAAGAAAAATGGGACAGGTCATGGACCATCCCCCTCCCCCATAGTGATTCTTTAGACAATACACATCTCCTACTCTCGAAGATATAACATGGGACCAAAGATATAGCATCCAAAGAAGAGAGAAGACGTCAACATACAACTTTCCCCCCAAAGGAACCAACGCATGATATGCTCTTTTTGTGCTCATACTCTCAATTTTTGTCCAAGCATGTTCTCTGGGGTCAAACCTTTCAGCAGTCCTGAGGTGATAGCTAATAAGAAAGATGCTACAGGAGAATACAGCAGAAAACTGAAAAACAAGACTCAACTACTTTCACATGTGAAGATAATCTTCCGATTCAATGAAATAAAGGAAGTTGCAGATTTCTATCAGAACAACTTTAGCACTAAAAAGGACTGCGGTTTGGAAAACTACAAGCAACTCTCATTTCTCAGGTAATGAAGCCCAAATGTCAAGCTTTTTTGGGGCATACATTATAAAGAAATAAGAAAACAGCAATTCAGCAATAACTTACGCCAAATATTTGTCTCCATCAAATCCACCAACAGCATATAATGCACCATTGAGTTCTGTTGCTGCAAGAGAAAATC